>SMGT01012136.1:224562-282834 GCA_004794575.1 Lanistes nyassanus | reverse complement strand
GCCCCCCCCCCCATCCCAATGCATTACATGTGGTGTGAGTAAAATACTGCATTAGAATTCCACTCTCCAGTGCAAGACAGGAAAACACAGGAAAGTGTAGTTGATGTGAAAATGTAGGAGAAATTACTTACATTGGTTGAAAATCTGGATCATCTGCGAAGGACACCGAGACAATGGGTCCAAGATTTATGTTCTTGTACCTGTAGATTGCAGAAAAAATTCAGGTACACGAAGATTCCAGACAGTATTTAGAAATGTGAAAACTGCAGACAACATTCCAAAATATGGAGAAAAAAATTCTACACAGTCATGGTTCCCCTCTCACCCTGCTTCCTGGCCCCCACCCCCTGATTTGCTCCAGACATGGGAAGCAACTCAATATGGAAAAGATAACTATATCACTCTCTGCATCGCTCCAATAATTATAAAATTGTTATCAAGCTACCACTCTTTGAAATGTAAATGCTAAATGCATGGACTGTACAACATACACTTACCAGTAAACCAGTTTAAGACCCTGATCGAAGAATTTCACATGACCAGCCTGGTCTCCTGTCACAATGTATCTACAGAAAATAAACATAAAGTGACAATGTAAAAGTGTGCAACTGTTCAGTCTATACCATGCTTATGAGTAAATTCACTTACTGAAAGAAGTCAACTTACACAGTTGCATGTTCATAAATGTATAGAGTATATCTGTGACACTTACTTCGAAGATGAACAGCATTTTCTAAACAGCAATCAAAGTCATAAGTGTGTCACAAAACTCTAATAACTTCACATGTTAAGAACAATAATACTTTTATATAATTCTACTTACTTATCTGTCGTGGTGAGTACATTAATGCCTCTCTCTTGAACTTTGACGATCTTGAGTGCCTTCTTGTCAGCAGACTGTTCAGTGCTAACAACTGCAAGCAAAACCAGGTTTGAAAACCTAACATTTACCTCACCTGTTCTGACCTTTACTAAACTCAAAATGCCCGTGGGGAGGGGAGGGTAGGAAAACAAGAAGAAAGCCAACACATGGTGCAGATGACTGGGCCATCGCCTAAAAACAGCAACACTTCACTGGCACATGAGGATAAACTATGCATATGTAACCCCCCTTGAGGTTACCAGAGTTATTTCCTCTTGCATCTTTTCTAGCTTGGGGAAATGCTAGTGAGTGGGGACAGAATGTGGCTGTTTTGTAGTAAAACTCCCTGAGATTGTACTAGGGAGGAATGTGTATCTTATTGTATGGCCTGAGTGAGAGGCAGAGTTTCTGGGAAATCCCAGTGAAATTACCGACGCGGCCGATTTACGCTGCATGGAAGGATCTTGAATCCACGTGCTCGCGGGAACTCTGTCCCTCAGTCATTTGGGCCAAAAGGTTGGAAGGAGAGCAGATCTCTCCTCGGTGTGTCTACTTGCAGAGGTACGATTGCATTTTTATATTTGCATTTGGTATTAGTGAACTTGTTAGTGAACTTACTAGTGAATCTGTGTGTGTGAAGCGCTAGCCTCTAGCCCGAATGGAAATAACTTTTGTAAGATGACATACACATTAGTATGTTAATTCTCTACTGGTGTGTACAGATTACACCTAATAATAACTGATAACTTCAAATGAATTATTTCCAGGACAGTTCACATGTAGTGCTTTGTCAATCGTGTGTCTTATGAATGTGAGTGAAAAGAAATCATTTCAGCTGTAATTTTATAATACAAAAAAAAAAACGGTCTCAAGAAACAGAAAGTTCCCAGTTATCCTCCCTTAACTCAATGTAATCGTGCATCCTACAATGCGTGACGTCGCTGAAATCGCAGCGGTTGGGGCAATTTTTACCGATTTTCGAAAAATTGTAAAAAAAAAATACTATTATAGTTAAGAGTATCATTTAAACGTTGTTAGAAAGATAAATTTAAGTAAAATAAGATTTGTCCTACCCAAAATCCATCTGTTTGTGGAAGACTGTGTTGAATTACGTAACCAAAGTGATGTAAACACAGTCTTGAAACAGTTCCACTCACTGCACTCAGTGGATCACTGACACAAAACACTTGCCTATTATAGCCGTCTGCAGCACTTGTAATCCATAATACATTGTGGAAATTATCCATAAATGCCAGCAGCTTATCCAGAATGCAAGGCATCAACAAGCACACAAAGAAACAGTTGTAATCCAGCACTTGTCTGGCAGAGAAACACCGAAGTCTACTATGGCGGCCGGCCTTTGTCTCATGACAGTTGGCGTGAAACTGGCGGTATAGATTTGAAAATGTGGTCTACTTTACGGTCTAAGGGAGGAAACTCGATAGAAAAATGATTCTACTATCGGAAACGCCAGTTACTTCCCTTGTCTGCGAATCTCTTTTGATGTAAAAATTCGTTAAAAAAAACATGCGAACCCTCTGACCGCTACGCTATGAACAGTAGCTAACTTCTAACAGAGCATACCGCCGCCCCGATGCCAATGCGTAACAGTTCAACAGCCAAATGCTAGAATCTCAAGAAGACTCTGCTTGCTTAACAAAAAAGTAAAAAAACAAAACCTATAACCTTAGCGTAACGTGTCTTTGTCTGAGCAGACAGTAGGGACGCCTGCGGCCTTCATGCTACAAGTCACTGAGCTGAAAATATAAACTCCAATCTCACCTTTTGTTAGTGGCAGATTGTTGTCCCACACAACAAGATTACCAATGGAGGTGGCAGTGAGTGCCCGAGAGCTGTTGCTCATGAAGATTGACTGAGAGTACCGGCCCACAGGTCTATTGAAGTCATCGTCTGTCAGGGGAGGAGAAAAATACTCTATAAGGCGTTCTTCCTGTTAGAAAGAATAAGACAGCTTGAGAGATGCATATACTGGTTTCGTTACCTTCATGTTCACATGCATATGATGGCACATCACTACTTAATCCTTTCATATTCGTGTAATAAAGCTCTGCACTGCTCATGCTCCTAATTCTTCTTTTTATGTGTGTGCAAGAGGTCTGCACAAGTGTGACATCTACTTGCAACTGTACACAATGCCATCGACTGAAAGTGTTTCAAATCATAAACAAACAGACTGTTCTCTTCTTAAACTTAAGCTGATTCAGCATACTTCGGGCAAAAGCTAAAAACATTTGGGTTTCAAAACCATGTTATTGTTCAACCTGTGCTAAAAGCACATTTATCAAGATTTTTATATGAACCACTTTGACAGCACTGGGTGAAAAAAAAAGTTGTAAGCAAAACACATTACTGTTACATTGCGTATCTGAACCAAACAAATGTCCCCATGATTCTGAGTCCAAGATTTAAGACAGTGTATTCATGACTGCACTGTCTCATGTCAATGCATGCTGAGTACCTTATCTTCAAAAGTTGTAAAGACGGCCTTTTCAACTACACTATCTCCGATGTTTTTTGCCAACCCATCACTACTAGTAAACTCACTCCATGATAAAAGGTAAATCCTGGTGGTAAACTCACCCAGTGATAAAAGATGTAAACTCACTCAGTGATCAAAG
Organism: Lanistes nyassanus; assembly: GCA_004794575.1. NCBI lineage: Eukaryota > Metazoa > Mollusca > Gastropoda > Architaenioglossa > Ampullariidae > Lanistes > Lanistes nyassanus. Next base: position 279,333 of record SMGT01012136.1, on the reverse strand, counting down.
ATGTAAACTCATTCAGTGATCAAAGATATAAACTCACTCAGTGATCAAAGATGTAAACTCACTCAGTGATAACAGATGTAAACTCACTCAGTGATCAAAGATAAATACTTTTAGTAAACTCAGTCCATGAGAAAGATGAATCTATTAGTAAACCCACCCAGTGATAGAAGATTATTTGGGTCTCACTGTTGGAGACAACGTGGTGGATGTTCTCAGGATTGAAAACAAGGTGGTGCTGAAGGCCATACTGTGCCTGCAGTTTGGCGCAGCAGATCGGTGCTTGACTATCTAGGGTCCAGTCCCAGATCTTGAGATACTAAAGGTAAAACACACAAAATAGTCTTTCTCTAGAAATGGTACACTCACAGATATTGAGAAATTAACACCCAGCAGATGAACAGAATGGTCTGCCTTTACAAATGACAATGGAGTCTCTCTCATCAAAACAGCTTCAATAAGCAGCAAAGACACAGCACGCTCCTTCTCTAACAATGGTACAGTCTCGGCTCCTGAGAGACTAAATCAATATATAGCAATAATGGACAATGACCTCCCTCTTTAAGTAGCACACAAATGCAGACATAAAGGAGATGGAGCAGTCAGAAGCACTCATTAAATCTTACCTGGGTAGGGCCTGCACTTAGCGTAGCCAGGTATCTTGCATCGGGGGTCAAGGCCAAGGCTACGACACCTCCTTCGATGTCGTCATCAAAGAAAGTCTGAATGGGGGTACTGATTTAACAAGCACACACCAAAGGGTCTATGCTTCAGTAATGAAACAATCACAAAATTAGCTAGATTACACTCAAGTATTATTTAATATATGTTACAGAACACTGACCACCTTTTCCTCTCATCTTTTCTTATTCCTAAGTTGAAGAGGACAATTTTTTGCTTTAAAGTCACTGTGTCCTGCACAAAGCATTTCTTAATGCAGTGGTTTTATTTTTAACCTCCAAGTAACTATATAGCAAACAGAACAAAAATCTAAACAACGGCACAGTTACGTTCAGTTGAATCAGATTACACTACAACCACTGTTAATGAGTTCTGGCTGATCACTTTGTTTCAGGCACACCAACACATTATAGCCATACCAAAGTTCTGAATTATTCTGGATTTAAGCCTGACTGCCATAACTACAGAAATTCTGTACCATGTGTAGGTGTCCCAAATGTTGACCATTGAGTCCACACCTTTGTCTGCTGTGACCAACCATCGCTTGTCTTCACTAACGCACACACATGTGATGGGGTTTAGCTACAATAAAGCCAGCAACAGAACAAAAGGTGAATAATTACAGCAAATGCTTTATCGTACATATCTCATGACGTGAAACATATAACAGTAGCTCTGTGCAGCCTCACTAACTTATCCCTTGTGTCTATCAGTGCCAGCTGTTTGTCATATTAACTCTTTGCACTCACACGGCAATGATGGCTTACATCTAATTTTTGACTGTGAATCTGCATAGATATTGGCATGTTTAATAAACTAAAACACTTTCAAAAATATACTTTATTTATTTGGAAAGATCAATTACTGGACTTTAAAATTCTCAAAGAATTGTTATTGGAAAAGTTTAAATGTTACTGCACAAAATAAAAATATGTCTCATAAATTCTGTGTCACTGCTTGCCCGTTTAGATGTCTCTGAACTGAATATTATCACTTTCTGACCTTGAATAAAATCCAAGATGCAGTAAATTCTTTGAACTTTCAGCATAAATTATATTTAAAGGATTTTTTCTACCAAACTTTATTTAATTTGAAATGTTCTCTTCCATCCAGCAGCCATTTCTTGTGAGTTACATAACTGTCCTGGTAAACAGGCACTCAGCGAAAACTATTGGCAAGCTGAATCTAAATTTTTTAAATCGTTTAAACAGTGCAGAGGATAGAACAGATGATAGAGCTGTCCAATGATACCAGGTTTAGTTCCCTTACAGGGTTAAGTGCATTTGCAGGATTTTTTGAAAGCGTTGCGACATAAGTTTTTACATGTCGTCAACGGTATATCAGACCATCGAAACATGAGTGTTGACGCGACTGCAAAGAGTTGAAGAAATTTGTTGCAAGGGCACATCATTTGCTGAAAGTAAATTCTATATTTTATATCATTTACTTGAAATATAAAGAATTAAAAAATATCAAGAAGGTGTGCTTTGTTTATTCATCATAACAGATCTTCTAGTAACTCAACCATCTTGGCCGTTTACACCTTTCATGTGGCAAACGGTCATTGCACACTGATTTCTCCTTCAGCATCCTCAGACATGTTTTCACCTCTCTCAGAATCAAAATTGTTTCTGAGAATAAGGAACACTTTCTCCATCAACTGGCATGTATTTCACATTTTACCATCCATATCATCTCTAACACACGAGTCACATCCCAAACAATAAATCTAACATCTGGCAACAACTGTCAAACGTGCAGATCCTGAAAGACCTAGTTTAGATCAAGGATGCAGCTATGGCTGAAAAGAGCACACGAAACTACTCTTACAGGTGCTCATACATGTACACAGTTTTTCACCTGTTACTTTTCTGTAACTTGTTTACCTCATGCGCAGTAATTTGCCCCACCCTCCCCCATCCCACAAATGCACAGGAATTAGCACAAAAGTGGATGTCACACGGTCTCACACCTTCTATGCATGTCTGGGAACTACTGTAAGATTGAGACTTACATGCTGGGCAATCTTCTTATTCTCCAAGCTATAATTGCATCTAATATGTTACCAACATCTGAGACTTGCTTTTCATTAGTATTATGCACCAACTCCACAACACAGCAGCTATTAACAGGTAAAGGAATTAAATGTTATGCCATCCACACTCAGTTTTTATCATAAACGTTTTTATGACTTTTTATCATAATGAATGGCACTCAGCCTACTCACATGTGCTTGGAGTGTGTACTGCCGGTTATTTTCAAAATCGTATACCACTCCAACATGGGAACAAGCATACATAACTGCTTTTCGAACTCCATCTGTCAGGTTTAAAACTGGTACATTCCGGTTCAGTCCAAATGACCACACAACATTCTGCAATCAAACAGAATAAAGGACCTAAATAGCATACGGCTAAAAACTGTGATTCAGCTTCAAATGTTAATATTCATATTGGTGTTGGAAATTGTTATAGGCTTCTCCAAGAATGCTTACTCTGCTTCCTACTTTGTCACATTATAATGTCTGTATTGCTTTATTCTTATTACATTCTACACAACAACATCAAATATTGTCAGGCGTAACATCATATCAGTTATATGTATGATATGCCTCATTTCACATGGTAATTTTTTTTCAATTGTGAGACACATTTTAACTGTAATTTCAGTGGATAAGCATACACACTGATGCAACCATGATTTCTGCATCACAATACAGTGTACTTGCAGCTTATGTTTTCATTTTATTTGCACTGTTATCTCATACTTGTGCACTCAGTGATTTGTATAAAAATTTATTGCAATCTTTTCAGCACTGCTGGCAGCATGGTCCATGTGGTGACTGATGTAAAATGGTTTATGTGATACAGTGTATATGCCTCTATCTAATTATGATCCTAACTGGAGTGTCTTGTTAGCTGTTTCTTATCACAACAAAACCTGTCTACTATCAAAACACAAAACATATGCTTGCTACCAAAATACGATATTATTTAAGCCAAACAAAGAGATAAATGTTTGCTATCACATTAATCATGCATTTGATAATAGCAATATTTCACTGACAAGGGCACATGAGGACATTGTGCCTTCTAAGGAAGTTCCTGTGCGCTCAGGTGAGGGCAGGTGTGGAGCAGTTGGTACACGTGGTTTCTGAGGTCCTGAGTCTGCTATTAAAACCCTGGAACTGCCTTCCTGGTCAGACGACCCTTGCTGAGAGCCCTGAGCCGTTTCAAGTGGTGGTAGGCTAAATGCAGCGCTGGCATCCATGGCAGCAGCAGCCTGGCCCTGGTCCTGTCCTTCTGTACACAGCATGTTCAGCACGTGAAACATGCACTCCTGTTTTGTGACAACTAGGTTTAGCAGTGACGATACAGTTAAGAAGACATTTAACAATGTTAAAAAGCATGTCCTTTGGTACAGCAACAACATTATGGGTAACGAGGACACACCCATATTGCAGAAGAGAAGCATCTTCTGCTGCTGTAGCGATCATGTTACATTAGCTGTTCTATATCATCTAGGGCTACCATAAAAATACTTTTGTCTGCTTATCCTCTACAAGCCTTTTACTAATACCTTTCTCTAAAGATAACTCCAACAAAGGTACTGCTGCCAGTACCTTTGTTGGAGTTATCTTTAGATAATTTAACACTTTGGCGCCGTGTGCGGACAATTTCTTCTGCAGCATAGGATACGCTTACGGCGTATGCGGAAAAAAAATCAAGCAACTTTGACGATTTATTTACGGGGAATCGCTAATCGTCTAAGGTAAAGAACTCCTACATTAGAAAGCTGAATCATTTCTTCACGAGTTGCTTCCCTTATACTATGTTTAAATTGACAATGAGGCTGGTTTTCGGTAATAATTCGAAGCGAGTGGTCTGTCACTTCAGAAATGCTAGATTTACTCTTCAAATTACACGCTAAAGACAAAAATGACATTGTTTTGCAAATTTACTGTGATCAATTCGATGAAGACAAGAGTATTTGTGCCTGAAAGACCCAAGAAAGTGATTACGAAGAGAAAAACGTGCCAGCACAATGTCGTACAATGTCGTGTATAAGGAATGGCGAGGACTTTTTGATTTCTTCAACTTCAGTTGTGTTTCCATCAAAGGATTTTACAAATTATGGAACAAGGTCCAAGAAACACGGTAAGAAATGAGTTTTCTTTATTTATTGTAGTTAGATACCATGTTTAAATAATTTTTGTGTTGTTTGGGGGGATTTTTTAATGAAGTTTTGAAAATAGGCTAAAAATGCCGCGTCCACGGGGTTGCTCGAGGGTAGGATTCCACGTCACGATTGAGTTAAGCGCTCGGTCCTCATTTGTTCTTTATTAATACCTTTTTCTGTTACTTCCTTTTCAGGTGCAAAAACATCTGCAACAAAACCAATGTCTGTCAAACTTACGTACTGCTGCCACTTCTCTGTAAACATTCACTTCTGGAATGCATTCTTTTGTAAACAGCAAGTGCTTCTGTCATTGTACATGTGATGGGTGGCAGCCATCACAGAGACGGTTTTGGCCACCACGCTCACAGCCGCAGGGTCGCCGGGGGGGTGCCCAGGTCGAGTGGTGCCCAGTGAACCATGGCTGTGACGCACTGTGTCCTTTAACCGCGTGCTGTGCTAGGCTCACTCTCTTTAAACGTTTCTATGTCCTTCTAGGACAGTTGCAGATACTAACAACTAACATCTTCGGATTCTACTCGAATTACTCTTTCAGTAGATACTAAACTCATCAAACATCTTAATAGATTAGGTTACTTTGTGGGCATATTTCTTATCTTTTTCTATCCACATTAGCTAGTTTAACTGCCTTTAAACATAATTATCTGTATTTCCTTCTCACTCTACTTAACTTTCCTTAACATTAACAGGAAGAGCAGAGCGTGCTCTATTTATCACATATTTTCATTGTTTCTGTAAATATATTCTTAGGTCTGTTATTTTGAGGTTTGTGCACGTAAGAAACACAGAATGCTGTAGCCATCACACTTTTGCCGGCTCGCTGAGCCTGGTCCGCACACTGGTTCCCTCGCAGCCCGCGCAGACCGGGTAAAGCCGGTTGCGGGGCCGGACAAAGGAAGGCCTCAGAGCAGTGGCAGAGCCAGAGGAGAGGCAGTACTGGCAATGTAACGCGCCACGAGAGCCGAGACTGGGCAGTAGAGGCAGGGAGGTTGGCTGAAGGGAATGTGCGCAGCAGCAGCGGTGGCCTCAAATAAAATGTAGAAGGCCTCTGTGACAAAATATGTTCCTTGGTTTGGAGTGAGAGAGAGAGAAAGGTTACAGGAGCGAACCCGCTCCATCACAGTACAGGATAAAGTTTAAATGCTTTTCAAAAAGATGATCATTACAAGGAAAAGTCACAGCTAAGATATGAAAGTTTAGACTTTGTAAGAACTGCTTATTTGGCATTCAACAGTTAAAGCATATAAGAATCAAAAAGACCAGTGATCCTGAAAGATATAAGAGCAACTAAATAATTACAATCTCCGAGTATCTGGGTCAGGAATAAAATGAACGTACCAGCTTCCTCACAAACTGTCATTTCCTGTCTCAGTGCCTGTTCCTCTGGGTGTACATCCTGATTTTTTATTTCTTCTGTCAAACTCTCTTCTTCTTCTTCTTCTTCTGTCTCCTCTTCTGTCAAACTCTCTTCTTCTTCTTCTTCTTCTGTCTCCTCTTCTGTCAAACTCTCTTCCTCCTCTGCCTCCTCTACCTCCTTCCCATCAACTTCCTGAGAGTCATCAACTTCCTCTTTTGATTTATCTAGAACAAGACATTAGTCAGACTAAATATGAACATGAAGACTGTCGCCCCACATCAAGATCAGAAAACATCATCCATAATTCTTCGCACCATAAGACAAGAGCATCATGAACTACAGGTACATTTTTTTTGTTCTGTATTACATTTTGTACCTCTTGGCATTCAACCTTGCATAAGAACAGTACGTTGCTACAACTGCACCAAGAATCCTTGAGGCAGATACCAAGAGAATGGGCTGCACCTGGGCCCTGAGAGACTGGCTCACGATCGAGATGCTAGTGTGGACCAGAGACACTATACACTAGTGTATAGTGTCTCTGTGTGGACGCACTCAAGTCAGTGTTCCGTAGTATATATTATCCATTTTAATTACATTGGTATTATCTTGCTCTCTTCATTTAACTCTGGAAGATCAACTGGTCAAAGGCCCACTGTTCAAAGTTTTTTAAAAGATATTTTTATAGGCAAGAAAACACATACAAAAAGAAAACACCTTTTCAAGAAAATAGGTAAACAACTGCATGACTTTAAACATTCAATTTTTAAAATCATTTGATTTTTTGGGGATTACCAGTTCCGTTATCTTCAGCTATCACATCTTCTGATTCCCCATGTGCTTCTTCCCTTTTCTCAGCTTCTACCACATCCTCCGAAGCGGGAGCAGTCAAGTCATCGCGCCCCTCTGATGGTGGATTATCTGCCATACTTAACACAAGAACCCAGATTCTGTCTACCTCTGTAAACTAGGACATTATTTAACGCCGTAGCTTGGCAACAGGCGTAAAAGCTGCTTACGACATGGTTGCACTAACCTATTGTCTTACAATAAATTATTCCATTAGGCATCGAAAGACTTTACTATAAATTGCCTTCTGTTTCTTTGATGTTGTTTGTATTTATTTTTAACTCGATGCCCCAAACGTCAGGCCAAAAACAAGTCTTGTTTCAAGGGAGATAACCACACCCCTCACGAACTTCGCCGGAAGTGTCAACAGGTTAACCAGCAGCGGGCTGCATGGTTAATCGAGCATATAAAGGGTTATTAATTTACAAACGGCATTCAAGACATTGGAAACCGCAGACTTAGCGCACATTGTGTACAATTTAGTGGGAATAAACATAGTGTGAAATCCAGGCTGTGTACCAGATCTTTACCCTAGAGAAGCATTAGACTAGTCTAATGACCCTTTCACTTTCAGTGCTATTTGTAACCTTACCTTGGCTGTTAAGCAATTTTTATTACCCTGTGCGTTACTCGTAACCTTGTTGGCCCTCTTCCCCCCCCCCCCATGCTGTCACAATCTCCCACAGAAACAAAAGTATAGCTGTATAGCTCATTAAATTGGTGGTGGTGACGGTAGTTCTCCATCATGTCTTGGCTCTACAGAACTGATTTCACATTAGTGTTAAATAACCTGATCTTGGTGTTGATGGAAATCTTTCTGGATCCCCATATGTTCTTCAGTTGGATTAAAGCTGCCCTTGCCTTGCTAATCCTGACTTCTACTTCGCAATCTATCTCACTCTTTCTGTCAATGATGCTAAAGAAGGTGAAGATCTCTACCCCCTCTAGTGCATTGCCATTCAGTATGATGGGGCTGGGTGGGTGATTACAGATGTTGACGGTGAGGATCTTGGCCTTCCCTCAATAGACATTGAGCCCCATGTGAGCTGTGTTGACTGCAATGTTGTTGGTCTTGCCCAGCCTCTTTTGCTGGGTGTGGCAGAGAAGGGCCACATATCAGATTTATGTCACAATGGTCTGCAGCCTGCTGTGGAACTCCCTGTTCGGGTCGTTGCTGCATGTGTTGGGCCATAATGCTGATGTCGTGTGTGTATGCTGTGAGCATATGCTGTAGTGTGTTCTGGAAACAGTTACTTTTATGGATCTCTTATACCCACATACCAGGTTCTTTTATACTGACTTGCCGTATAATAAAATGACAACAAATCCCAAAATTTCAGGCTGATATTAAGCACCTTTTAATTCATCCCTATCTGCAAATGTTAACAGGATAAAGAAGTTATAGAAAAGTTTAACGTAAAATCCAAATGAACTACAAAAGAAAAAGAAATAGAGCGGGATGGGGAGAAAGGGTTTTTCAATTTTCTTGTTATGTTTGAGTTCGTCATTCATCCATCTTTTCTAATCACATTCTTCCCACACCATTGACCCCATGCACTATGTTATAGCAGACTAGACCCATGCCCCTCTGGGAGCATCACTCCCATCTGTCTGTGGTGTGTTGAAGGTCCGGGTCCAGTCGACACAGTGGCTAGGCCTCTCGCTCTGCATCCACCATCTGCATTCACACATGCCTGAATGAAAATGTTAACCCAATACCAGCCTATATCTGGGTACCCCTGCGAGTACTACTCACTCGGTCCCTACCTCCAGCCCCTACAACCTTAGGCTTGCTTCACACTACCCAACTTCAATGTATAGCTTTTGGTCTGCAACAGAAAACAGTGAAACATTTGGAAATACAACTGTACTAAGAGGAAAGAAAGACACTTTTTAGATAATCCGGTGGCTGCAAAAAGAGCTCATCTTGCATGAAGCTGCCTCATACACCAATGGCCTATAAATAAAATGACAACAACAGCAGGTGATCATCAATCAGATTTAATAGTTTTAGATGCAGATATGAACATTAAATATCATCCCTTGCGGAATCTTCAGTAATAAGGAAATGATCTTCAAAAGATAATCCAGCAGCAGACAATCATGGTATAAACATAATTTGTGGAATATTGCGGTGCATTTGAGGAACAAAGGAAAGCATCTTCACAGAAACAGATCAGTTTGACTCATGAATCCGTATAAAAATAAAGCCAGTGGTATGCCAATGCTGTCTTGTGCTTTGAAGTCTTTCTGAAGCAGACAAACGTATATTTTAGTTGCCAAACATGTACACATGGTCATGCTCACCTAAACATGGCCACATTTAGAGAACTAGAAGCCAACTTAGTCTTCTTAAGAAAGTCCTTTAGGAATGTTCACAGGCTGTAGTGAATTGAATGACAAATGGTTCCTCTCTCTCTGCCATCATCAAAAACACTCTTCTACACGTCTACACAGGTATGTTACCATGCATTCTATTTAAATAATGACTACAAAGCATTTCATAACTATTAACATTTTCCTTTTTAAAAAAACAGCAGTGTTGTTGCCATTTTAAAAAAAAACATTAAAATCTTCAAATCACTGAACAGTGCTTCACATTTGATATGAGATGCATCCAGCTGTGACAGCAGTCAGGGTTAAACTGCATTACAACACTGGTTACAGTGGCTTGGTTTTAGTTCAAATTTTAAATGCCTATGCCACAGTTTTACCTAAAGAATGTAATGGAAGCATTTGCTATCTCAACAGTGCTCAGATATTTTTCGCAGACATCTGCTGTTCAGCAATCAATATTTTTACTACATAAAACTCCAGGTCTGCTTACATCCATCTTCTACTTTTGTCTCAAAGCCATACAAGCATTTGTGGATTGTATGCTTCCTAAAAGTTATCTGTGCACAGGCTCTCTTTAAATATGCTTAATACTTTTTATGTTCCCTCCTCCCAGACACAACTCCAGTCTGCTTAGATTCTCTGACATACATGTACTACTCTCGTCTCAAAGTCACACATGCATGTGTGTACTGCATGCTGATTAAATTAAGCTCCTTCTACCTCCTCTATCATAGCCTACAGCTATTTAATGAAAGCAAACGTATTCAAACTGCCATCTTGTTTAGTCCTGCTCCTGAATCTTAACCAAAATGGACGCAGAACAGAAAATAAATTAAAATTGCGTGTGGGATAGTGTTTACCAGAAGAACCATTTTTTAGTAAACTCCAAGTACATTTCGCTTGGCTGATTTTCCTTGCAGCACGGTCAAGCTATGACATTGTACATGACAAACAATGATCTGTATAGCAATGTAAACTGTCAGAATGTTTCAGATCTACTTTCATCGATGAGGTAAAAACAAAGTGAACAAAGCTAGAACAGGATAAAGACAATCTACGTTTCGGGGCACTACCCCTTCCTCAGGATGACACAAAAGCGATGAAAAAAACAAAAACGAAAAGACTTAGCAGTGGTTGATGTGGCGCACAGGCTGGATCGCAGGAAAATGTGGATTTCCTGTGACACAGTCTGCGCCACACATCAACCGCAGCTAAGTCTTTTCATTTTCATTTCTTTCATCCTTTTTGTGTCGTCCTGAGGAAGGGGTAGTGCCCCGAAACACGTAGATTGTCTTTGTCTTTGAACTGTTCTAGCTTGGTTCAGTTCCCTTGTTTTTAATCTGGATTTTCCTCCATGCAGCAGTCATTTGTTTTTCTTTTTAAAGTGAACAAAGTTAAATTATGAATATTTCAGGGCACTATTAGATCCTTATCTCCTCCTATGCCACACTGTATATGTCAAAGACAAGCTTTGGAATAAATGTTGTTGCAACATGTATTCACTCTCCAAACAGCAGTAATTTTTCTGATTACTCTATTTTCATCCATACAAGCAAAGCAAGAACAGTTCGGTCTGCAGATTTTCTAAATACATCCATCCAGTTTATAAAATGTTTAAACTACCACAGCTCTTACACTCTAACCACATATATATTCTCCAATCAACCACAGGTATGCATCAAAAGAATTAATATGCATGTCATATTTCTTTCTTGGTTCTTTCATATTTCTCTTCCCTGTTCCAGTCAACACAAATATAAATGGAAAATAAAAATAAGAGACTAGCAAAAGGGTGGGCTGGTTGGGGGACCCTTAGAAGATCATGATTTTAAATGAATCTTCCACACAAATAATTCCACCTAGTTATTATTCATTATAATTGTTAGTTACAACATACTACATTCTGTAAATAAATTGATTGCAAAGAAGTGAAAATGTAGAAGGTTAATAGTAATCCCTCTTCAAAAGAACCATGACACAATCACACACCGTTAGCTTATACTTCTTAAGCAAATGTGAACCATGACACAATCACACACTGTTAGCTTATACTTCTTAAATGTTAATCTCAACAAACAGGGTCATATACAATGCAGTAATAAAAATTTCAGTACAGTACTTAACATTTATACTTAAGTACTTTTAGTGTCTGTTAAATTTCATAGACCCTTGTTACAATCAACTGCCTCATTTCCAGGAATAACAGTTGAAATTAGCGAAAGTGTAACTTTAGTCTGCAAACTCTGCACACTCCAAAAATACTTTCTTCACAATATGTACCTTGAAATCTGCCATGATAGAAACTGCAAAAAATCCAATATTGCACACACACACAGAGTAAAACATGTTGAAAAGCAGTATTATCATAACATGTTCATACAGGTATGCATGCATGTGCATGCACACACACTACTAACCCACTCACCCCTTTCACTTCGTTTACACCACGATGAAGTGATACATTTTACAAGTCTTTGACTGAATGGGGCAGTTGTTTAGGTTTGCCAAGTTTTTTTTTAAATGGCGATGTCTACAAAAATGAAACACCCCTATAGACACTTCATGTACATCACCAATACTTCAAGAGAAGCAGTTTCCAAGTGTGTCAGTGATTGCCAAAATGTATTTGTATTTGGTGCTTCAGAAAATGTAGTAGCACTTGATGCAACAGCTTATTAAGTTTCTCTGCACACCAACAGGTTAAGTTTCTCTGTACACCACTGTAAACACACATCAACAGCTTAAGTTTCTCTGTACACCATTGTAAACGCACACCAAGGAGATCCATTTTGAAAACACAGCTACGATGCAAACAAAATGCAAAGATGCAATATGGCAATTTTGTGTTGAACTGTTTCTCCATTCCACAGGTTAAACAAGTTTAGTGTGAAAATGGCACATGCTGGAAGATTGTTCAAACGTTTCAAGAAGCCAGCCAGCAATTATGCTGACCCTGGATGCCATCACCTGATGGTTAACAGTTTGTAATCTTCTGGAAGCAAAAAGTGGGAATAGATGTGTTAAGGAAAGTATCTGCATATTTTCTTATCCTGTGAAAAGCTAAACCACTCAATCGAAGTATATTCAAAGAACTACAATATAGTCTTATTGAACATTTTATTTCACAGTCTGATATGTATGAACAAGCCTCCTTATTTTAATCTGTAGTGCAATCATGTTACTCATCTCTGATCCTACAAAATCTCTTCGGTACCACAAAAATATCTCAGAGTTAAGACTCATCCCTCCAGTCAGGTTACATTTGCCTTTGCCTGGGGCAGGTACTTGCATACCCAGTGCGCTGTCTTCATTTCTACTGTTGTCATGAACCTCTTGCAAACCACAAGGGACACAGACCTCTAGACAAATCACAGGAGACAGACCTCTAGACAAATCACAGGAGACACAGACCTCTAGACAAATCACAGGAGACAGACCTCTAGACAAATCACAGGAGACACAGACCTCTAGACAAATCACAGGAGACACAGACCTCTAGACAAATCACATGGGACAAAGTTCTCTAGATAAATCACAGGAGACAAAGACCTCTAGACAAATCACAGGGAATACAGACCTCTAGACAAATCACAGGGAATACAGACCTCTAGACAAATCACAGGGAATAAAGACCTCTAGACAAATCACATGGGACAAAGTTCTCTAGATAAATCACAGGAGACAAAGACCTCTAGACAAATCACAGGGGATACAGACCTCTAGACAAATCACATGGGACAAAGATCTCTAGATAAATCACAGGGGACAAAGACCTCTAGACAAATCACAGGAGACAGAGACCTCTAGACAAATCACAGGGGACACAGACCTCTAGATAAATCAAAAGAGATACAGACCTCTAGAAAAATCACAGGGGACAAAGACCTCTAGACAGATCAGAGGGGACACAGGCCTCTAGAAAAATCACAGGGGACACAGACCTCTAGACAAATCACAGGAGACAGAGACCTCTAGAAAAATCATGGGAATTAGAGGTGCCCATCTGGGCCACACCCATGAGCAGTGGTCACCCCTCTATCCCCACCTAAGTGTTAAAAAGCAGGCATGAAATGTCTGGTGGCCAGTATGGTTGGAAATGGGGATGGGTGGGTGCATGTCCTTGCAGCTGTGCCTGTCTTCACCACACTCCATTCCATGCAGGACACACCAGACAAGACAATCCTAGAATGGATAGAAGAATGACTGCAGTATAATGATATTAATGTTTCCTTATTGTTTGGACTTTGATAATTTCTTTTCTTTTCCTTGCTCTTCTTCCCCTCTTCCCCTCTCTCTCCTACTGTCCCGAATGAATGTGCCAAGTAATGGATATGCTGAGTTACTGGCAGCGCTCACACATAGCCGTATGCAGACGCCTGTGCCCTAAAGGGAGCTTACCGTACCTAAACACGTAGCAAAGAGAGGGCCAAAAGAAAGGAACTTGGCAGATCCTCAAAAAGATCTGCCATCCCTTTCTTTCGGCCCTCTCTTTGCTACGTGTTTAGGTACGGTAAGCTCCCTTTAGGGCACAGGCGTCTGCATACGGCTATGTGTGAGCGCTGCCAGTATCTTTGTTGGAGTTATCTTTCGATAATTTAAGCGCTCTGTCCTCATTTGTTGTTTATTAATTGATATGCTGAGTACTTTTATGTGTTTGGCTGTTCTTTGTAAGAGAGGTGGTCAGTGATGAATGATTGGAATTACCGAATCTGGAATTACCTGATGAGCGCTGAGTGCATACCCCCACCACGACAACTATACAGACATGGCACCACTTCTTGCAAGAAAAACCTCTAGCACAGAAGCAGATCCACCTACTTTAAAACAGCGCTTGTAGCCTTCCAATTCTAGCATGAATGTGTCAGGAAGTTATAATTCTTCTATGAATATTTTAAGAGATCGAACCATTTCTCAAGAAAAAAATGTGGGGACATTGAAAGGGAAGGGTGAGAGGCAAGGTGCAGGACTGTAAAGAGTTAATTTTAATCGGTAGAGTACAACCTGCAAGCCCAGTGCTTTTTAGAATTATGTGAAAATACACAACAACAAAAATCAACCATTGAAAAGACATAGCAAACACAAAAGTCCGCTCATATTTCCATCTTCAACAAATGAAGGCTCAACTTTTCCAACTTTGCAAATGTTTTTAAAAGTTATATCTGTTGGTGGGGAGTTGGTAATCATTTACACTGTAACCTTCTATTAATCATGGGCAAGCCTATCATAAGAATATTCACACACAGAAAAAAATAGCAAACAAACTTGCAAACGATCTGTAAGCAGTCTCGTAATCCTTACAACTCTTTTGACCATGTGGTTCAAGCTGCTTCATGAGACAAGATGAAACTATTAGCTGATATGTTCTTTTAAAAAAATTACAGAAGACATCTGAACAATAGAAGCGAGATCAATGGGAAGAAAAACCATCAGAAAACTGTGAATCTAACACTCATGCTTTCATTATATAATTTTTGTGGAAATTTTAAAATGAGCTCTGTGAGGCATGTCATATATGGAGATATGGTTAAGAGTTCAGTTTGGTTTTCTTAACTATATTAATATTATTAATTTTCATATGCAGACCTGCACCATATTTAATCCACAATTTCATGGAAATTCTGTAATGCATACAGAATATGTAGATATGTTTTAAGAAAAAGGGAAATATGTGTTCAGCATGCAGAATATGTAGGTGCATTTTTCAAGGAAGTCCTGCTCTGGGCATAGTATGTGTAAGCCCATTTAGGAATCTCTACATGACACTGCACATGCAGACTTTTGCTTAAATGGAAATCTCAAAGGTCATGTTTGCAAAATGATTCCATAACTTGTGTGTTTGGCTGAATGAATTTAAACACACAATCTTACAGCTTGCTTTTGTTTCCTGCTGGTTCTGTCCAGTGTGCCCAGAAGAGAATGACTCTGACAATTGTTAACAATGTTCATATGTTGCCAGTGAGGAGATCCATGGAAGAACACAAACTACAGGTTGTGAGACAAGCATCTCCCCCAACAATGTGCATTATTTAAATATTTTATCTTCACACAATTAGCAGCATTATTAGCAAGTTAATGTTATACATGTACTTTAAACTCTTCAGTATGGAACAACCATGAAATCAAAAACTAAAATAGTAGTCATATAACTTCTACTGCAAACAGACTGTTTAAAATAGACTGTAACAACACTAAATATATTTGTGCGAAAAATTAAAAACCCAGACCCTCATTGTTTATCTTAAAACTGTCCTGATCAAAATACACTGTATTCACTTTATCTATGCTACACTTCATGACTTACCAACTCTGAAACTGTGGTTCTTGGTCTGTTATTGAAACAAAAGTGTCTTGCATGTAACCTACATAGACTTAATACAGCTGGCTAAATGGGTAAGTTTGACACCTTGCTACAGCAGGTTTATAAGAGCATCACAGTATGGTTAAATAGAGCACATCTTGTGTTTGCACCTTTAAAGTGCAAAATTCACATACTGGTATGTATGTATGCACATATTTTCTCCCTCCTTCATCGTTTATCTCTCTCTCTCTCACACACAGACAGAGAAGAAAGAGAGAGAAAGAAAGAGAGGAAAAGAGGATTGGGAAGAAAAAATCAGAAGGGATATTTTTAAACATGCGTATGTAAAACCAATAAGAAAGTTGTCACAACTGAACACAAATATCAATTAAATATTATCTGATATGTGTTTTGCAGAAGATGGAAGGGTTGGAGTATAACTACGATTAAAGATGGCAAGAGGTATTTAAGCAGGGTAGATTTACTTCCAGTACTTTAGGAGACTCTGAAGCCATCAGAGATGGTACCATTTCCTGACATTTTCCTACTCTGTGGAAACGGACCAAGTTCTATTCTTATGCACAACTATGGCCTAAATCTTGACCAAAATACTTCATTTACAGCTCATTCCAACAATGAATATAAGTTAAACCACACAAGATTAATTGAAACATTTCTATGGACTCCTTTACAAATATTAATAAAAACTCAACACCAGTGCAACAAATCAGAATTATCAACTAAAAATGTACATAGTTAACGCGGTCTGAATACTTTTAAAATCCAATGAGTTTTAAGAAATCACCATTTCATGTTTAAGCAGTTATGTTTGATACAAATCAACCACCATGCTGCAGGATGATAACCGATATACATGTACACTAAAACGCACCAGTAATTTTATACTTCTTCTTACACTGTTTGTAGTGATCCAATATTTCATGCAGCAGCATTTCTGCTACAAGAGACATACAAATCAGATGTGGGATGGGAGATACAAGACAGGCATCAAAACAAGTAAAGTGAACCACAACTAAATGCCAAGCACTCAATGGTTCATACAATACCTTATCAGCTTAAAAAATTCACCTTTTAATAAACATTTCAGTTAAGGTCTGAATGTGCAGCCTCTCCCCGAGACACCAATAAAAAAATGTCTATGAATGTGAAACCTATCCCCCAGACACCAATAAACATACACTCTGCCCTCTTCCTCTCTAAAGTGTAGTCATTCAGATTCTGTCAGAGATTTGGTTAACACATTACACAATTCCCCCACCCCACCCCAAGGAAGAAGCACACAGTAATCTGCTACCTCTCTACCATGTACATGCATGCATTCTATAACCATTATATTTGTAACCAAACTGCAAAGGATCCAACCAGTGTTGTCCCAGTGACTCTTGCATGTTACGAGAATGATGGCTCTATAATAGGAGTTTCCAGGAAAACACAGACCCATCTAGATGACATCTGACTGAAAGCTTTTACAATTAGCAATAATGCCACTTAACTGTCTATTAACAGAAGGCATTTAAACAACGTAATATACAAATTTCTTGCTCTAAATTTGTGTTTCTTTAGCAATACTTAATCTAGGGGTGGGGGTCCTTTTACCCAAACACAGGCTTAGTTTTAGCTCACATCATCATGATTAATACTAGGAATGCATCGCACCAAACAAGCACACAGACTCAGGCTCTTGTGTTAGTAAACATACGCTAGGCAACAATAGTTCTTGTACTCACAGGAAGCTACAATTTATAACTTTCGAAGGGGGAGGGTGCGTTTATTTTCTTCCCTATTCCTGTTTAAAGACCTGTTGAACATTACATCTTTTTAATTATGCAGAAAATGCAACAGAAAATCATGATTTTGTATTTTCAAGAAAATATTTTTAAAGATCTGAAAGTTCTTAAATTAAAAGCCTTGTGAAAAAAATCTGTTAAAGAAAACCAAGGATTTCATTTCACTTCTTCCAGATTTTGACAGTCTTGTTTTCATCCAGCTTTTCTCAACAAAAGTATTTCAACTATGTGTTGTTTTCAAAAACTCAAAGCTATCAACCCATCTGGCAAGAAACCAAAAAGATTATTGACGACTGTGGGGAATGGAGGACAACCCTCAAGGCCCTATGCTACACAAGGAGAAAAGGGGACTACATTAACTAAACAGCTGTTTTCAGATAAGCTCACACAAGCAGATGTGTCTATTTTCATGTTCAACACACCCACAGACAGATATTTCAGTGTTAATTTTTGTCCCAGTAATAAAGTTAAAAACAAATGTGAAACATTAAAATCACCAGTGAACAGAAAATTGCACATAAAAGTTGCCAACTGTGAAACTTCAGCACAAAGGAGTTTGCCCTTAAACGAAAACATTTCCAAAAAAAGCAAAATTTTGCATAACTTTGAAAGAGAGAGGTGGGAGAGAAAGAGAAGAGAGAGAGGAGAGAAAGAAGAGAGAAGGGAGAGAGAGGAGATAGAGGAGAGAGAGAAAACAGAGAGACGGGAGAGAGAAAAGAGGAGACAGATGAAGGGGGAGCAAAAGATCCCCCCCCCCAAACCGTCAGGTGCGACTGAGAGCTGTTTATCATGCTGTTTAATCCAGTGATAGGAATCTTCCATCAACTTTCAGCCTCTCCCCCACAAAAAGACATTATTTTTATGGAAGGAAATTGACTAGACATTCTTACATCATGCCAGAACCTGCAACTAAACAAATGGGAGACGGTTTAGTGATACTGGGGACAACACATTAAAAGTAAAATTCACAAAGGTACACATTTTATATGGGGCAGTTCTGATAATGGTTGGATAAAAGTGTAATACATTAGTAAAGTAATAATTTAATTGTATTCTACATGCACATGGAAATCTGTTAAAGACAGTATGCTATGGCTGTCTGGGGGTTAGGGAAGCTTACAAACAATGGAAATTACTGTCACAGCTGGGATAGTTACAGGTGTACTTCACAAATACAGAATATTCCAGAATGATAACTTTAGCAGCCCTGAAACTGGTGAGTAGTTCGCTCAATGTATGAAGAGGAAAAAACTCTGGAGTAGAGAGTAAAATGAATCTCTCACTTTCCTAAAGTGAGCTCTGCATAAGGAACACCAGTCTGTACATCTAGGTTAGTCAGATCTTCAGTTTGGCTGGTACAATTCTGAGGCCACTGGACAATTGGAATATGGAAAAATGTCCACTTTCAGGACTGTGTGGATTACATATAGTATCCTCTTCAACTTTGTCAGCCTTGTCAAGAAAATTAGTAAGAAACTCCCGGTTAAACAACACAAGAATATTATACAGGGTAAGAATATTTACTGGTCCGTGAATTGTCCTCATTCTGATCAGAAGGGTTTTCATGAGAACGTAATTGGTAATTTGTATTTTGCAAGATAACACCTGAACAAAATACGCATCTGCATTCACGACACTGCCTTGCCCACAGCCACACTCTACAGAGGAATAACTCTTTAAAAAAATCTATATCTGATAAACATGTGGAAACTATATTTTTTAATAGCTTTAAGCTGCACAATTAAAAATAGCAAAAAAAATTGAAATTGTGATCTTAAAAGTTTAGTGATTTCATGTCTTAAGATGCCTTCAATACTCAACACAAATTATGTTATAGGTACTACTTGTCAAAAACTATGTAAACAATTTTAAAGTTGGCGGTTTGAATTATAAAGAAATATGTTCTTCTCTTCGTATTTTAACACACTACTTCAAATGGTTTGTGACCTAGTTAGGGAACGTATGACCAATGTTCTAAGGTATTTTACAATGCTCTGCATCCACCAAAAGAAATGTTACAAAATATAGATATACTGTAACAATGGGTCCTGAATGAGGCAAACTTGTTTTACTCCCCACATTGGACATATGAAAGCGTACTGGGACAAGGTGAAGACCTGAATTTACATCAGCCTCTAATCCAGTTTACGAATTGTATTACATACCTCCTGCAGAACTATTCTTCTGACTTAGGTTTTCCATCCTCTGTATATTCTAGGATAAAGTTCTCTATCTTCTATATATTTTAAGATAAAGTTCTCTACCTATTTCTATATACTGTAAAACCTCCCATATAAGGTTTTGAAAAAGCATCCAAAATCAAGTCTTATAACGGAGGGGTCTTATAAGGGAGGACTGGTCGTGCTGAAGCATTAATACGACGTGCATGTACATGTACCAATAAACACATCTGCATGTGTTATGGCAGCCAACTGGATCATGTGTTTTGAAATTGTGTTTTATTTACCACTGAACTACATGCTAAAATAGTTTTTCTCAGTTACATGAGTTGCAAACATGCAGTTTTATCACGCATCAGACTTATTTTATCTCGTCATATCTAGTTTTATCCCAAAACAGGTCATTAAAACTTTCATTCTGTTGTTGCCAGTTAAAGAAACTGAAAAATTTTCAACAAAAAATTAATGTTAAAACAGAAAGAAATGAAGAAATCAGCCTTCTACTCTAAATTTGTGCTTAACATCATATTAATCTCTCTCTGTCTCTCATATGATCACAACAAAGAAGTGATACCAATTCCCACAGGCCAGCCTCTTACTTATTTCATGTGGAGGCCACTGGCCTGAAGGGATCCGGTATTGTTTCTCTGTTATGATCATAAGTATGCTAGTCTGTTGTGATCATAAGTATGCTGGTCTGCTGGGAATTTTAACTTTGGCTAGCCTAGAAAGCATGAACAAGACTTCTTAAGATGGAATTACTGTCTTTTTGACCTTGTGGAATATAAAACAAGACTTTCAGAAATGAATTATGACAAAGTTGATGATGTAATTTATTCATCATATTAAGCAATGTCCAAGAAAACACAAAAGTCGTACACTGCACAAAATCGGTCACTTCCGTCAGTCTGTAGGGCTACCAGTTAGTCATGTTGCCATCCCAAGACGTTAGTATGACTCAACTCTCTAACCCCTACATACCTTTCACAACGCGCACAATTTACATTGGGTTGAATATTTTAGGCACTGACTGTCTAGTGAGATCCCCTTCTTCCCCAGTTCAAATGAGTTCACCAGCTTTGACTCTCACACAGACTCTGTAGATCAAAGATCTCCGAGACTGGCGTATGTAATGTCACACCACAACAAAAATGCGATATGTGATCCCTGCAGGTTATGGGCTTACCCATGAAAGATGTAAAGTCTGTACACTTGCGGCTAACTTAGCTTTTGCTAGGCTAGAAAGTATAACGAGACATAACCATGCTTTCTCTGTCTGCCTGACCTTGAAGTTACCGAACATGGCAAACTGGACCAAAGGCTTAAAGACTGAACAAAGAAAATATGAAATAAGACTTTCAGCAATGAATGTTAAAAATTTAATTAAAATATTTGTCATAGTGAGAAATGTCTAAAAGCCACATAGGTTGTATACTGTGCAAAACCGGCCACTTCAATCAGTCTGTTAGCCTTAAAGTCGTAAATGGATGTCGGATGCAATATTTATTGCTGACTTCCCTTTGTTGCTTCTTTGTCAGGAGCACTTTCTGTCTCTTCTAGATTTAAAACAGTTCTTTTGTGCCTCTCAGTGGATTCTGGGTCAACATTTTGCATTTCTCAGTGAACATCTTTGCAAAAACCACCCACTTTGTCAGCCAGAGGTCATGTTAAGGAGGGGCTCATAAATGGCAACTTGTTTGTATAGTAAATGATCTCTATCAAAACATGTTGGGTTGTATGCTGGAGGAAGTCATATATGGGACGATCTTATATGGGAGGTTTTACTGTATTCTAGAATAAGGATCTCTATCTTTTGTATATTCTAGGATCCCAACTGAAAAAGACTTTAAAAAAACAAACGCCTAAAAGGCAAACATTATGCAGCCATTTCTTTAGCTCAATAATATTCACTTTTTGGGCACATATCCACCTGCATTAAACACACAATAATGGCATACAGCACATCACAAAGTCAGGAAATTGGACCTGTAATGAACCCCCGTTTCTGTGAGACAAACCAGAGAAATATGGAGCAATAAGAGAAAGAAACAGTGGAAGGATCAACTGGTAGAGTTGAATGCATTCAACAAAAAAAGCCCCAAAAGTTTAAGAAACATCCATACCTACTGCACTGATAGCGACTTGTCACACTGTGGCTGTCATGACAACCCTAACAGGACAGTTGACATCCAGGAAGTACGCAAGCTAGTCTTGAAGATGGCGAATGGTCCACACAACAAACGTCACTGCCTGAAGGACAGCACTCTGCTGTCCACTGCACAACTTTCTGGCATGATCTCACACTCTCTTGAGAAAATATACAACTCTTTACAGTAAACATGAGGAAAGAGTGTGTCCTACTATGTCTTTTTCTTTCGAGAAACATCCCCCTTGCCTCCCTTCTCCCTTGTGGATGTCCTTCGTCTTGCTACTTGCTTCTGATGCTCCTTTTCCATGTCTCTCTCTGTGAGGTTCAGCCGTAACGACTGTAATCAAAATTATAAATAAAACTATTATCTCACAATTGTCATGTTTCATAACAACAGGAACAAAACACAGAACTTTTTCAACAAATACCCAAACAGCTGATCTCACTTGTAAGAAAGCTGTAAATACCTTCACTACAAGGATTAGAAACGGCTACTGAAATATTCTGAGTTAACTCTCATTGTATTTCTGCTGGGGGAGGGGGGTGGTGTGAAGGTGAATAAAATTCCAAAGGAAGAAAATTTTAAAAATCATGAATCAAAAGTGCTGTAACATTACCTCTCTAACTAAAAATTCTTCATCCTGCAGCTCAGGGAGAAGCTGCCTTAATCTCAGTTTTTCCAAGGTTTCGTGGAATGACGGGCACTCACTAAGTTTCTCTGCTGTGCCCAAGGCTGTCTTCATCATGAGAAGGGCTATTCGAAACAACACTTTCACTCCTGCAAAAAAAAAATAATTAAGTGGTTAAGAGCACATAAATCTGTAAAGCACCAGACTTACACCTGTAAGCAGCCAGTGAAATCAAACAGGCCCCGATGTGCTGCAGTCTGTGTGAAAGGCCCAGCACAGGCAGAAGATAAAAAATATGTTAAGAACAGCATGAGGTCTTTGGGAGTGAACAGACTGCCATTGTCATATCCAGATAATGTCCTAATATTATTTTCAGATTAGCTGTAATATTTTAGTCACTAATAGTATTCATACTTAGAGAGTACCTGGAAATCTTCATATAATTTGTAGTCTAGGGTTGTAACTGGCTCTTAACCACTGCTTTATGTCCTTTCACTAAATATTCAAAGTTAACACTGTGTGATAAAAACCTCTTCTACAGCATTAAAAACATAAAAGGAAAGCTATTCTAGATTTTCTGTGCTCCTGTACTGACCTTCACAAAGAAACATGTCCCACAGACGCAACACGCAGCTCCATGGGAGGTTGCGTGTGAATATACACATAAACCACTCTGTCATGTACATGATTGGTTCAACATGCTGCTTTTTCTGTGATATGAGAAAGATAAAGGTCAGCAGTTAAAAAAGCTCAAGTGTACAGTAGAACAACAAAAACATAAGCCACAAAATGGAAATCCAAATTTCTTAGCTAAATTTGAGTTTCTTTAGCAATACTCACCATGACCAGAGTGTTGAATCTAAATTCAGCGATCCCGAAACCCCACCTTACAACCAAAAAACTTTATAAACATAACCCTGGTGAGGCCTTCAATGTGCATGTACACTCAATCTGTGTCACCCCATGTGCACAGCTACTGGCAACTCAAGCTGACTTTTGAAAGCCAAAGAGCTCAGCAGGAAGGAGTGTGGGCATATGATGGGTCATGGTAAGTATTGCTAAAGAAACTCAAATTTAGATAAGAAATTGAGATTCTCTTGTCACAATACTGTAGTACCATGACCCAGAGTGCTGACTAGCACAATGTGGAGGTGGGTGAACCCAAGACAAAACTTACCAGGGTCAGTAGGAGGAAGCCCTAGAAGTTGCGAAACCACCGTGGCAGAATCCCTTCACAGCCATCCTCCTGGTTGCAGGAGAGATCCGAAGATAAAAAGTTTTAAAAGGGACTCCGTCACAGATCAATAAAGGCCACAGATCAATAAACCAGCATCTCTGCAGGCAGCAGGCTTAGGTCAACCCGCAAGACTGGAAGATCAAAGCATGAACCAGCAAAAGGGCAAGCCAGGCATATGTGGGAGCTGGAAGCGCACTACAAGGGTTGCACGGGGGATGGAAGTGGCGGACAACAGTGATGGACAGGCAGGAGTGGCGGACAACAGTGATGGACAGGCAGGAGTGGCGGACAACAGTGATGGACAGGCAGGAGTGGCGGACAACAGTGATGGACAGGCAGGAGTGGTGGACAACAGTGGTGGACAGGCAGACCAACAGACATGGGCGAGCCAGCGGAAGTGGAATGCCTAACCAGACATCCGATATGGCCACTCCCGTGCGTTTCAGCACCCGACAGAGGGCACCTGAATGCCAGCAAACCTGTCACCCGAAAGTGTCACGCCTCTACCATGCGAGAATGAGCCTTCGCCTAATGTTCGTCTCACTCACTGCATCCACAGAGAATGAGCAAGGTGACAGGGGGGCAATCCATCTACCACCGGAAGTGTGCACCCCAACAGCCAGAGAAGCTGCACTTGTGGCCCAGAGTTAAACCAGAAATTGTGCAGGAAGGGCCAGCACCAGAAGTGCTGTAACTTCTGTGTCATGACTCACTAGCCGTGTCCCCGTAGGAACAAGGGGACAAAGAAGCTAAGCTCCGATACCGCCACTGTCTATGTTACCGAAGTGGGAGTCTGCGCAGGAGGCCAGGACACATCTACAGGCCAACTGATGCCATCCAGACCCACCATGGACACCAGCAAGGAGCAGGTCGAAGCAGAGGACTGTGTAGAGGCAGTCTGCGCTGGCACCGATGAGGCAGGGCCACCAAGGACAGTGGAAGAACAGGGAGGCCAATGACGTCACACAGCAACTCCACAGTCGGGCCCACAGAGGACCCAAACCCCAAGCAGACACTAAACACGACTGTAGAGGACAGCAGGTAATGGCTTTCCGCATACCTGCATGAAGCAAAAGCCATGGGACAAACCAAAAGGTCAGTCACAAACGTGATGCAGATTATACCCAACCCATGTGCACACATCACACACACCATCAAAAGGCAAAAGCTGCGGTCAACAACAGTAAAACTGCAACAATAATACCTAATAATGGAAGTAATGCAAAGCTAAAGTGCACAAGCATGCAAGCAAAGCATAAATAATGCATAAGAACATGCGCACAGCTCACTAAGCACATGCACGTGTAGACACTGACATCCAGCATGAAGGCAAGAGGTGAAAAAGGATGGGAAATGGAACTCACTGCACAATAACATTTAGCATAAAATAAAACAAGCAAAAAGGTAACAGACAAGAGAAAGTAGAAAAGGTCATGTTCTTTGTCAGCTATAATTTGCAGTGAGACAGCTTGCAGTGGTAAGAATAAAGGTCAAAAGACCACACCATGGGAGCAGACACCAGCTGTCCGGCTTCAGCCATGGCACTCTAGAAAGCCAGCTTGAGCTGCCAGTGAGCTGTGTGCATGGGGTGACACACAATGAGCACAGATGCACATGGGAGGCCTTATCAGGGTATATGTTTACATGGTTTCTTGTTTGTAGAGTACAGTTAGCGATTGCTAAATTAAGTCATGGCACAGTATTGGGACAAGAAAAATTATTTATATAAATTATGAATTTATCTGTTTTCCTGCTGTCAGATTACCCTCTGCTGCTTAAGGAATTGTCAAAGTATAAGAAACATCAACCAAAAAAGTCAACTATCTTTTTCAAGAGCCTATTTACCAAGTGTTTATAAAGTCCAGGTGAAGTTTTTTTCAAAAGCCCAAATAGCACCTCTCCATCAATCTGTATGGCTTCCTGTAATTGAAACAAAAAAAGTTTACAGTCCCAACCACCAACCTGACTTAAATAGAGTTTAAAAAATTCCAAAAATGTTATCATGATAATTGTTATTTCATATCCATCATTCTAACAGTGGTTGTTTCTGACTGAATCAAAATTGATTATCTAAAAAGGTGCACTAAAATTGCCTGGAAGAAGGGTTTAATCATGATATGCACTTTTCAAACACTGGTGCCTGAATTTTCTGTGTTCGTATTCCTGCAAAGTGGACATAAGGCACAGCATGACAAAAATGCAATTTATCCTAGGCTGTGTACAAGTTTTGTCAATATTGTTTCATGCAATTATCTCCCATTAACTGATGTTTACATCTTATTTTTCATGTCTGTTGGATACTTTTTGTCTAAAAAGTCTTGTCACAAAACCATAGGGCCATATAATTCTATTTTAGATGTAGTAATACATAAATAAACACAATAAACTTTATTGATTAATCCTTCGGATCACATAAGTGATAGGACCGACATAAATGAAATGGTAGTTAACAGTTTTAAGTTAACTGAGCCAAGCTACAAACACAGAGTCAACAGCTTCAGGGCATTACCCCTTAATCAGGACAACACAAACAGATAAAGTAAAAAACAGATAAAGACAAAAAACAGGCACTTAGCTGACAGAAGTCAAATAGGTTGCACAGCATTAAGCCTATCCTGTCCCAGCAGTTTCTTCCCATGCTTTGTGACCTATTTGACTTCAGCCTGTTTTCTTGTCTTTATCAGTTTGTGTTGTCCTGACGAAGGGGTAATGCCCTGAAACTCTTGACCCTGTCTGTATCTATGTATCTATGTTGCTTGTAGCTTTGTCTGTATCTATGTTGTTTGTAGCTTGGCTCACTTCCTCTGCTGTTAACTTGGGTTTTATTTCTAAGCAGCAGTCACATCTTCATTTTTAATTCGTTTTCTTAACTCAATTGTGACGGAGAATCCTACCTAGAGTAGGTCCCGGGGGGCCGGGGCATTTTTAGCCTTTTTTCAAAAATTCATTAAAAAATCCCCCAAAACAATAAAAACATTATTTATAATTGCTAACTAACTACAATAAATAAAGAAAACTCATTTCTTACAGTGTTTCTTGGACCTTGTTCCATAATTTTGTAAATCCTTTGATGGAAACACAACTGAAGTTGAAGAAATCAAAAAGTCCTCGCCATTCAGTCTCAGTGTCTGTTCGGTACTCTTTAGTACACGTGCTCGCTCGTTTTTCTCTTCGTAATCACTTTCTTAGGTCTTTCAGGCACAAATACTCTTATCTTCATCCACTTTATCACAGTAAATTTGCGAAACAATGTCATTTTCCTCTTTAGCGTGTAATTTGAAGAGCAAATCTAGCATTTCTCAAGTGACAGACCACATTTGCCCCCCCCCCCCCCTTCAAATTATTGCCGGAAACGGATCTGATTGACAGTTTAAAACACCGAAAAGGGAAGCAACTCGTGAAGAAATGATTCAGCTTTCGATTGTAAGAGTTCTTTCCCTTAAAAGATTAGCAGATGAAATTTTAAAAATCATAATTCGAACGGACTTAATCCCGCCCGTAAGGCGGAAACGTAGTGCCAATGGAGCGGGCTGTCGGTTTATCGTACGGTGTCAAAGAGTTAATCTGGATCAATGTCATAGTAGTTTGTGACATGGATTTAAGTGTGGCATCAAGTATGTTTTTATGACCCTGTCAGCCCGTGTTTTAAAAGAAATTTCTCCCACCCCACCTAGTGCTACATACACTTTCTAAAAGTTTGTATAACGTGCTAGGTCAGATACTCAATAAAGGTGAGAAAAATGTTTTATACTGATGTTCTCTGCATCAAACTTGAATCTATCACTCTATATTTTATCATTACCCATTTCTGAAACACTTTGTAACTTTATTCATCTGCAATGACACCTTTATAAATATTCTGGTGGGTTAAGCTTTATGAAATCTACTGTGTATCTACTTCATCTGCCATTTGTGTAAAAAAAAAAACCCTTACAAATGTTTTTGGCCACCAATACTCTTCGACATGAAATTTGTGTTTCTTTTCATCTCCATATTGCCTTTCATTTACT
The DNA here is from genome assembly GCA_004794575.1 of Lanistes nyassanus. Classification (NCBI taxonomy): domain Eukaryota; kingdom Metazoa; phylum Mollusca; class Gastropoda; order Architaenioglossa; family Ampullariidae; genus Lanistes; species Lanistes nyassanus. Next base: position 251,604 of record SMGT01012136.1, on the reverse strand, counting down.
ACAAAATATTTTACACATTTTTGGAGGCAGTCACTGGACTATAAACAGGAATATTTATGGACCACAGAAACTGAGCATTTCAAAATATAACTTACTAGACCTGGGCTATAGTAACCTGTGAGATATTTCTCACAGATTGCCACCAGGCACCAGAAGGCTTGTTCAGCAGGCATGTGCATAAGAAGCACGGCTGCTATGGGAGCCTGTGCTTGGCAGTAACCATCATGTGGATTGTGAATGGTGTAGGCCTTTAGAACGTTGAACAAATCCATCTGACTGTTAAGACACAGAACACAAACTATACAATGCAACTGATTTAGGAGAACTGCCATGCCTCACTGGTGTCTTATTACACAAGTCTTTAGTAACTACACCAACAGACAGCATTACTTTGTGTACATCTTGCCTTTCAAAATCCTTCATCAAAAACACAGCAGAAAAAAAAACATGATAGGGATGTCTGCATTCAGCTGGACTTGTATCGACAGGTGGTCTGCACTATGTCTAAAAGTTAAGTTCATACAGGTCAGTCTATATAGAATCATCTTTCTGTTGTTATTTTGAAGCACCCAGGCCTCTTCTGAGAGCAATACTTCATGGCAAAAAAACCCCAAAAAACAATGACATACCCATGGCCACCTTTTGACAAAAACATCTCATGATTAGGAAACTGGCGATGCAAATCTTTGGTGATGTCATCATTGTTTTTGGGATCACCTGGACTCTGCAGATATTCCTGAAATATAGTAACTTAAAATAAAGTAACTTATTTTTACACTTGTAAAGATGGAAATTGGAAGAAACAAAAGCAGCGAGGGTGTACACTGCTCATTACCAAGCAAGAACACTAAATGAAAAAGAATATAATAATGGAAAGAACATTTCTATAGTACAGCACCTCACCTCAAGGACAGGTTCATGCCACTTTACAATAAAAACACTCTTAATTAGGTGGATTAATGAAAACGATACAACTTGGAAAAAAACATAATGTAACAACATAGATGAAAGTGTGCAAAATTGCAAGAATCATGGGAGTTCTGTGCACAGCATCCAAGGACTGTAATAAGTCAAATGGATAAATGTGAACATCTTCATAACTCATTAAAAGAACCATCAGTAGCACCTGTCTTATCACTTATTGGTGCGGATGTGTCTGCACAGTTAAGTTCATATGTACCTCAAATTTGCCCTGATTGTGCTCCATCTGGAATTTACTTCCACACAGATACTGCCACGCTCGAGCACGTAAGGCTGGCGGTATGCCCTTTCGACAACGGTCTTTGACCTGTACATGTACAAACTATTCTGTCATGAACTTCCATTTTCCTTAACATGAACATAACCCTGTAAGTGCTTAAGAAGAGATATAAACATTATAAATATAAGTTGATACATGTAGAAGTCTGAAGTAAAAAGTAAGTTAAGATTTAAACATTCAGAATTCTGATTAAAGCAGTACAATGCACCATGAGTCTCTTGATTATTTATATGTGTGTGTCTGAGTTTTAAAAAACATGAATTTAGGGAAAACAATGCTTTTTAATGATAAAAAATAAATTTTTCAGTACTGAAATAAAGGTAACACTCGGGATTTTTCAGTCTGGCTTATGAAACTGTACCACAACCAGAACAGCTTTTTATCTCCTGATAGTGACTGACACCCATTTTGGGATTTAGATTAAAAAAAGGCTTTGAACTAAGAATAAATTTACCCATAGGATTTTTGACACATTGGGAAGAATTTGTCATATGAGTGAAAAAACGAAAACAATAATAAAGTGGTGCTAGTCTAACATCAGAAGTGACTAGTGTCACGAAGTTGTTTATTGTGCAACATCAACAGCGAAAGTCATCTCATGAGGGTAGATTCAGGATAACACAAGGAGAAGGTGGTAAAGGGTACAGGGAAGAAGAGGAACAGGGAGGAAACTGGAATGTCTCGAGACCACCCACACACACACACACACACTCCAGGTCATCCCTGTAAACAGGTTTAACATGCAGAGAAAGTACAGGGGCTAAACCTCAGACCAATCTAACGACCCTTTGAATTCATCCCAAGCATTATCACTATGCTGCTGGCAACAGAATGAGATTTCACCAATAATCTGTTTCCTTGGTTAGTTAAGTGTAAGACACAGAGGAGTACCTGTATTCTGGACACTCCCAATCCAGGAACTTGTTAACTTAAAGGACATCTTCTTGGTACAAATATTTTCAAATACATCATTAACCTTTTGCCATAAGTTTACAAGACCCAACCTATAAGGGACTACAAATCAAACACAAAATATGTGTCAACATGATAAAATAAACAACCTTCTTAAATCGTTTACTCATCCACTTTTCCCAGTTTTCAAACATATCCAGCCATTTGAGTTCCCTCTTTCTTAATACTTCTGATGGTATTCTTCTTTCTCTGGGAAAAAAATGAAACAAATAAAAAGTTAAATATATGCTTTTTCGAAAAAATTCCCAAACTATTTTCTCTTCTAGGAAAAACATGCCACACATACATCTGATATCTGGATGATAGGTGCATATGAGAGGAATATGCATCACCAATAAACAAAATGTATATAAAATTTAATTTTAAGTAATAAGAAAAGAACTAAGCCTAAAATTAACAAAAACAATGTCAGCATTTCAAGACCCCTTCATCAGAACAACACAAACAGATAAAAACTGAAAATAGATACTTAACTGAATAGAAACTACATATCCACACCCAATCTGAAGGGAAATTTCCCGAAATGTTAACTCGTTTTTGTTAATTTTAACTTAGGTTCTTTGTTGTCACTTAAAAGTTTTATTATGTGGCAGGCAAGTGTTTCTTCTCATTATAAAATATAATCAATTTAATCTAAACTTCATAATTTAAAATTTAAAAACTTCAAATTAAAGATGAGATGCAAAAAAGTCTGCAGTTGATACTTGATGTGTGCAAGCTGTCAAAGGAATCAACAAAGTACTAAATTAACAATGCAGAAACACTAGAACAAGTACTGAAGTAGAAGAGCAGAAACATTAACTGATAATGTGACAGTAAATGCAAAATTTTCATAACATATTTACGGATAGTACTTCATTGGTGTACTTTGCAGGCGCATGTCATGTTCTCTTAAACTAAGTGCAATTTTCCACAACAAATCTAGCACGAGGCGTGTATTTGAATTACTCAATTTACTGTGTGAATATACATGTATTTAGACTACAAGTACAGCGGTTATCTATGTAAATGTAAGTATTAGGCCTACATAGCATATATTTTTTTAGTCACAAAATATATCGGCTAAAATGCAGAAAGTGACAAACCATGGAATATCGACAGTACTTTAGTAGTCTACTTACTCGTTTGGGTCTGTGTACTGATTGCCACCCAAAAATCCATAACGATCTGCATGCAATGGTGAAATCCCGTTAGCTGCCGATTTACTATTATGCGAGGAGTCCACATTATCTTTCGCATCCAAATCGTCGTCTGATCGTGCGTTGGCCATATATGTAAATCGCGTTATTTATCAATAAAAAGACACATGAAGGATCTCCGGTTTGTAATAAAACGATCAATCCCAAACGTATGGTAAGACTAAATACGATTTAAATTTCTTGAAGAGTCGCAGTTCAGTACTAAAAAAGCAGTCAATGCTATGAAATGAAATGCAGCCTTTGAAGGATCTGTGTACTTCGTCAGCCATGAAGTATACAGTAATTCCACTGAAACTCGATGCAGATATCCTTGAATAAATACAGAAGTAACATTATTGAAACACACACAAAGAATGCTACTGGTGTGTGCGATAATACATTACTTAACAAGTGAAGACACTCCCTTTTATTACAAATCAACTACACTCCCAACACTGTCTGCTCAAACCGGAAGTCATTTTACGGAAGTTGGTGTATCAAAGCAAGTAATATCTTCTGGTTTAAATATTTTAATTAATGCACCTGAAATTGAACTATCTGGGAAACTTTCTTCAGCCTTATAAAAATTATCGAATAATCAGAATCCAATTTTTTTATCTTTAACTTCTGTTCCAACATGTCCGAGTTCCTTCTACAAGACTAAAAAATAGTTCTATATTTTCATTATAATTAAATATGCCTGTGGCTTTCAGATAGAACCAATGTGACCATGAAAATGTGCTGCATATTGTATGATTCAAGGATTAATTTTTTTCTCGCTTAAAAATTTGAAGGAGTAATCGACTTCTTGGTAAAAAGTGATGTGACGTCACGTGTGTTCCTCCGCTGCCTTTTGGCTGATCTTCAGCGATTATGGCTCAGCTGGACGACGTAGCTTAATTGCAACCGTCATAGTTTTGTGACCAAAGACCTGTAACTGTGCGCTTTACAGGGCAATTACATGACTGTTGATGGTCTGTTTGCTTGTAGATTTCACTGCGTGATCTCGGGATCACAGACATTTGATAAACGTTCAGGATCTATAAGGGAACATTTTTGAGATGGCGACCATCACAACTCCAAGAGAGCCGAGGAGGACAGGCAGAGGGGCCTCAAGGCAAATGAATGTGAACAACACAAGGTGAAGAATAACATAGGAGGAAATAATTATCGCTGAAGATGCTTTGACACCATTAGCCGTAGATTCGAATAAGTCTGACGATTCATTTTTTTCCTGCATCTTCTTATTCGGGCGGAAATGATGGTTTGCTGTTGCCTGCGCCATCTAGCTAGATATCTACAAAATTTTACTACAATACTTAGTCTTTATTAGAAATGCCAGCAGGTTGCCATGATGATGCACGTTTTTAGGAACAAGAACTATTATCTTAGTCATTTATTTGAAAGTGGTTTATATGTTGTTTATGATTATATACGTTTTTGCAGTCATGCTAAGATTCGAAAGTTAAACATCGCCATTTAATAGGCGTCAAAGTATTCAAACCCTTCAGATTAAATTTGCTCCTTACTTTGCTTTGATCCGAACATTAATCTTACACAAAAGTGGTCGTATTTAACATCTGATATTGATTAAAGGATGAAAATGCGTTGCGAATCATTATCGAGAAACAATTTATAAAGATGTTTAAGCAACTTAAAAAAATTGAGGTAGCTGCTTGTAAGCTACGATTTTAGTAGTGGTAGCACCTGCACAGTAAATTAACGTGCAATCTTTTAGTTCAAAAATTTGGTTTATAGCCATTTAATGCATTACCATTTTAGTATTCATTTCAACAGTAATGTTATTATTTATGTCCCCAAACCAACTAAAGACAGTTAAAATGTCAGTGATACCATCCAGCCATATAATATAGGCTTTGGAACTTGGTGGGGGGTGGGGAAGTTAGAAGGGTTATGTGCTTCAGAAAATCTCAAAATTTCTTTATTTTATGGATCACTGCAGAATGGCAGTTCAGTGCAAGTCAGTGCTGCTGCAGTGCTACTCTAAAACGCAGTGGAGAAAAAGAAAGCTGGAAAAGTTTGCCAGCAACCTAAGCTAGTACACAGCACAGTGACAAGCAAGAGTGATAGAGCTGACTAATCAGCTACTGCTCAGTACTACTGTATGTGCTGTACATTTCATGGAAATATACTTGAAAAAAGAAAAGTTTCTTTACATCAGAAAACATTGCAGAAAAGGGTGAAACTAGCAGGTTTAGAATAACGAAGCACAGAATCTTATGCGATAAAACCAGCCCTTCCCCTCCCTAGTGGAAGTGACCGCCTGTAGTGCCAGTTGCTTTGCAGATATTTTTGCGAGAATATAACATCATAATGGTCATTCATAATAGGTGCCACACTGGTGGAATGTTGCAAAGTCAATTTGTAGAAAGAATTTCTCGCCTTTGTAGAAGGTTATTGTAAGGGAACTTGCCAGCTGTTCATTAAATGATCCAGCAAACTTGCTACCACAGTGAATAAATGCACACAGAAACATGCTAGCAAGCACTTGCATGAACACAGTACATAGAGGCTTGCCCAAGTACTGGGTCACATCAGCTAGTGTTGCATGATGCACAGAATGTAAAGACTTAATATCAGTATGTCGGAAATAAATGGCCTAACTCTTTCTTTCTTTTCCCTTTTATAGAAACTATACATGCACTGGCAGAGTAACATAAACTAAAGCAAAAGATAGGATTTTATTCCTTTATCTTTTTTTCAGTAACACTGCAGTCATCATTACTGTGTCTATACAATTTCTTGATTTGAATTGAAAAGCCGAAGTGGTGGCAACTATGGGGGACAATTCTTTATAATTGTGATCCTGATTTATTGCTGAAGCGTTCTTTTTATGTGTGAAAATGATAAGATCATGCACAAAGCTCAGACTAGATGTGCATCATCCACACGTTTTGTTTTTCGGGATAGCATGCGTACATTTTCAACACCCCTAACTGTGTTAGCAACTGGAGTTAGAAGAAACCTCTTAAGTTGCTTCCCTTTTGTGCACAGTGTTCTCACTTGCCAGATAGTTATCATGATGTCGCTTCTGACATTGCTCAAATATAGAAAAACTAGAAATTCTGGGGGTAAAATTGTTCAGAGATCAGTTGTTGGGGCAAAGTGTCGGTAACCCCCCCCCCCCCCCCCATAAAACAGACTATGAGGATGCCAAAAAAAAAGTTTGTTGCAGAAGCATGGGGCCATGAATTTAAGTAGTTCAAATTTTGAAATTGGTGAATTATTTTGAATGTTGCACATCAAGATATCAAAAGCTGAGAATTGCTTCCGGCAGCAATTGCAGAAATATGCATTTATCTTCGGGTCAGCAAATATGTGTGTGTGTTGTGCTGGTGAGTGGAACCAAAAGAGAGAAGAAGAGATAGTCGAGAGTCCGAGTAGTACTGTCCGGTCAGTACACAACAGGGAAAGAAAATCTTTAATTTAGATCTTGCCATGATACCTGTCTTACGACACAAACCTGAACAATCTCTTATGCAGAACATTCTATTTCTAGTAATCTGTAATGGCATAATCACTACTTATAATTCTTTCACTTTAAAAACATTATTTGGGGATCATCATCCCCCAAAATGGAAAAATATCACCCTCAAAGTTTAGAGCCTTGGGGAACCCTTTTGTAAGGAAGTTAAGAACCCCTTCTGCAGTGGTCCATAAAATAAGTTTACACTTCAGAGATTTTTGTTGTATCACTATCAGGGTGATCAGGTTTTCTTGATTGTATTTATATACTGTAGTGTATGAGATAATTTTCTTCCCCCATTGACCTTTTTTTTTGCTTTTCAAGAGAAATTTTCAGAAAGAATCTTTAATGCTAATGGTGAACTAGATTTGTTCTTTGCCTACAAAATCATATCTGCAAGGTCTTGTGGTGATGAGCCAAATGCTTGATACCAGCAGGTGGCAGGTAGTTCTACTTCTATACATTGTGCACATCTGTATATGGACACTTTTAATACAGTATTTGTTTTTAAATAACAGAGTTCCTCCAAGTGGAAACATGCGTCGTAATGGTTCTACATCTCAGACAAATCAGGTATTTTTGTTTCCTATTTTGAGTAGGGTAAAAGCTTAGCTGGATTTGAATACACCATTATGTTGTAAAATAGTCTATTACTACATCCAAAAAGGAAGGAAGCTGGAGTAAGAGGAGTCAGATGGCGATGATCAGCCATTCAATGTCTTACGTTTGGCTTTTGTTGCTACTCTTGATCTTCATGTGAATCAGGCATAAGAACTTTAAGGCCTGACCTCAGATGATTTCTGTTGGAGATTAGTAGATCTGATGTTGCTACAGAAAGTTGAAAAAATGATCATGTTCCCACAAAAACCAGTAAATCAACGCATTGAGCATGTCATTTTAAAATGGTTTTCAAACGGTAAGTTAAAAAATAAATGAACCAGGCTTAAGTTTAGAGTGCTTCTGGTTTGGCGGCCATTTTGATTGTTAGCATGATGAAGAAATGTATTTGTCAAGTGTAATAAATCTAGGTGATCAAGTAGTTTATTAGCACATACATCAACAACTTTTCTTTCTGTGTGTCAGTGATGATGTGTTGACTTGCAATTGGACCCGCTGCCCAAGTTTTTTCTTTCAATAAAGAGCATAATAAAGTCACAGTTCTGTTTAGCCAATCAATGGCTAGACGTCATAATCTTAAGCCTTACCTTGCCCTCCCCTACCCCTTCCCTAACCTTCACCTTACCCCTCCTCTCCCTCGAAACGGCCTCAGCCCCCTTCCCTGGAAACGCAGTCTGGGTATAGAGTTTGCCATTTGATTAGCTACACACAACAGTGACTTTTGGCTTGTCAAGCACAGCATGGTACCTTGGAAAAGGAAACTGTAGTGAATATTTTTATCTGTTCTCTCTCCAGATACAGACAGATGGACTCTACTCCAATGAGAGAATGGTTTATGGGCTGATAAGCATGCTTGTAAGTATTTCTTCACTGTTCTAAAAGTATTAGTGCTCAAAATTGCTATTCCGCAAAGAACTGTCTTTCATGGGTTTGAAATTTTTCATGTTTCGGTTTTCAAAACACATTAATTTGTTCTTTGATACAAACTGAGAAATTCTTTAAAACATTTGTATTGTGAGAGAAACTAAAATTTTTATATATTTCTAATTTTATTGTATATTTATTGTTTTCAGGGTTGCAGTGTAACTCTTCATGTTAGGAATGGCAGTGTTTACGAGGGTGTTCTGAGCACCGTTGGCCCAAAGGTACTTATAAAGCCATAAAAATGTTACGATTGATCTTTGCACACATATTTATGTATTATATAATAAACTGCACAGCAAGTTAAGCCATGTTTTTCAAAAGCGAATAACATCTCATCAGTATTTGAGAAGAAATAAAAAGCATAAACAATGGTAAACTTACAAGAATCTGATGCAGTTTAATGTTGAGTGATCACCCTTTCTTCCATGATGACCTGCCTTCTGTAGCAAGTACCATAGTTCAGAAACCTAGTTTCTCAGTCTGTGCCATCAGGGAAATTTTTCATCTGGACTTTTGTTAAACATAAACTCTTGTTTGTTCTTATTGAGGAGATGTACTTTTGCTGCTTGCTATGTGTGGTTTTCCTTTATATGAAAAAAGCCAGATTACAGTGAGTAATTAACATAATGATTTGTCCAAATTGTTGTCTGTGAAATCTTTAGAAGTTTTAGAGGTCATCTTCAGTATTTTTTTTTTACAGGCAACAAATTTCTAGTGCAAAAAACAATATGATGAAAGGTTCTTTACTGCCATGTTGCATTTTTTCCTTACAGACACTTCTAAAGGCTATTGGACTTGATGTGCAAATCTTTACACTTATGTTTCGTCACAATACTGTACCATGACCCAAAGTGCTCAATAAGGGATCCCTAACCGCACCCTTCAAACAAAAATAACCCACATAGCAACCCTGGTAAGCCCCTCTGTGCATGCGCACTTCACCAGCCACCCTTGCGCACAGCTCACTGACTAGATGAAGCTGACTTTCTCAAGCGCTGTGCGTGAGCTGCTGCCACCTTCGCTCACAGCGTGGCTTGGCCTTGGCGGTCCTTTTCCCTCCTCTGTGCTGGGCCGACAGTATTATGGGAAGTGATTTGTGTTTTTTCCTTGCGTTGATCTATGTTACACTCTTTGCTCGCTTTTGTTTCCTTGTGTGGGGTTTTTTTTTTTTTTTGCAGTTTTCTTCTTAGCTGTAAGTTGGGGGGGTGGGGGGTTGCACGTCTCTGGATGTTGACGCAGTTGTGTGCCTAGTACTCACGCTTTGTTTTGACTTTTTGTTTTTTTTTTTACAGGCCGTGATGCTACAGTAACTACTGTCACTTGTTTGCAGTGTTTTTTGCTTGCTTTATTTGCTTGCTGTTTTTTTTTTTCTCTCTCTCTTCTATGCTGCGTGAGGCTCCTTCAGATTGGACTGCCCGCCGGGATCGGTCGCCTGCCGCCACTGTCACTTCCGTGGATGTTCCTCCTTCGCCACCGCGCACCGAGACCTCTGCTGCCGTGGTGTAGTTGCTTGTCCTCTCCCCGAGCTTTTCGGACCTCCTTTGCTGGTTTCTGTCTCTCCGTCTTCCAGCCTCTCTGCGTCCTCCCTCATGCCGAGCTATGCCGCTGTCTCCGCCTTGGGGGAGTGCCCGTCTTCGCTGCCGTCCTTGCATCCGCAGTCTTAAGTGTCTACCCACTGGGGGGTTGCAGCCGGAAGAGTGGCTCAGGTGCCGCTGTCGGTCCATGACTCCACTCCCACTGCTCTCAGAGTGGGGATGGGGAAGGCTACAGCTGTTAGCCATCCACTCGAGGGACTGTCGATGGTGTCGCTGGAGCGCAGCTTTTTATGCTTCCTCGCGAAGCGTGAATTGGCCAGCTTTGGTGGGTTCCATGCAGATGCACCTCGACCCTCTGACCCCTTGCTTCTGGTGTGGAGTCCCGCTGACAGCCCCCTTTCGGTTATACTCATGTTCATGCACCTGGCACCTCTAATCGTGTGCATTCCGGTCAGGGGTGCAATCGCCTGTCTTACTTGTCAATGGTGGTGCCAGCTTTCGCACTTCCACCTGGCGGAGAGGGCTTCGCTGTCCACTTGCACGTCTCCTCCCCTGAGTTGACGCCTGACAAGATGGAAGGGGGATATGTCTCGGAGGCGCCCGCCTCGTAGACGGCGGATGAGAAGCCAACATTGCTTCTCCACTCCATTTCAGAGTTGACCGATCTCCTGCAGGAGACCGCCCCTCAGTGCATGACACAGCAATGTGAAGTTGAACAGTACTCCTCCTGGTTCTTTTCTGTCCACCCCTCGGTCCCCTCGCAGACCTGCTGCTTGCGGGAATCTCCATTGGTGTGGTTATCTGTTTGTAATGTATGGGCCTCCTACCGTTTTCGACAGCGACTGACGGTCTCTTCTGGCACCCACCCAAGCCATGCCACAGCACTTCATGGCTGGCCCAGAAATCCTTGCCTCCCTAGCCTCTCCCTGTCTCACACGAAGACCTGGTTCTGCTCCCGCCGGGGGCCAGACCAACTTCCTTGCTGAGAGTGCGTTGGTCTGTCGCAGACTTTTGGGAGACTGCGCTTCGGGGTGTGCTGGATATATCAGGTGTAATGGACTCAGCAGTGTTTGCACTGGAACGCTCCATTTACGCCAAAGGCTGCACGCCTTTCTGCCTGGATGCAGACTTTGCTGCTTCGTGAATCTGCTTCCGCACGTTGGCTGGCGCGTTACGGGCTTCTGCTCAGAGCACCGCATACCCTATGGTCTCGTTGGTGTTGGCAAAAAGAGACACGTTCCTCTCTGCCACGACAGACATCCCTCAGCCTCTGTCCACCAACTTGCGCGTGGGGCCATTAGTTCCGTCTGCCTTCCGTCCCTACACCCAACAGGCGGTGGACATGTTAGCTTTCTCCAATCGGGAGTGCCAGTTCGAGGCCTTGCTGTCCTCCAAGGAGCCACGCAAGTGCCTATCCGGTGAGCCACAGCCAGCTGTTTCCCGTAAGCATTGTCCTGGCCCCAAGTCCCAGCCTAAGGGTGGCCTTGGCACACGACCCCCTCCCCCCAGGGGTCGGGGTCATGGTGCTCGAGGTCGATGACAGCATCCCCAGTAGGGGAGCCCTGCCTTAGAATCTCCTGCGTCCGTCCCCCCACATGCTGGCGGCAGCCTGTAACACGCTGGGGAGGCATGGCAGCACTGCCTGTGCAGTGCCTGGGTGCAGAGTGTGATTCGGGTAGGGTTCAGTCTGTTGTGGTAGTCTGCTCCCCCCCGGGCGTCGCCCTCCTCTGTTCTATCTACCTGCAGACCGACGAGAACAGGTGTTGGACTTGGCTGTGGCCGCCCTGTTGCAGTCACCCGTGGTGGAACGGGTTCACCTCCCCTCCAGCCCCGGTTTTTACTGCTGTCTTTTCACGGTGGTACCAGACGGGTGGGTCTCAGCAAGTCGCAGCTCCATCTCTCGACGGTTTTCACATTCCTGGGCATAGCGTTCGACGCGTTGGCTTGGACTGTCCACCCTGCGCCCTGGTGCATAGACCGTCTCCAACTTCTGGTGTCAAGTTTGTCGAGCAGTCACTTCACTGCACGGCTGTTGGCATCGTTGTTGGGAACAGTGGTGCTGCTGGATCCCCTCTGGGTGGTGTTCCTGCGATCCTTCCAGCGGGCGTTTGCAGTACGGTGGAACCAGTCCTCTCAGCAGTGGGATGCACTGGTTCCAGAACTGGAAGTGTTCGTCCCCCTCTTTCAGCCATGGACAACCCTTGCATGGCTGACATCAGGCGTTCCCATCATACCTCCCCCCCCCCCCTCCCAGTGGCGGAGGTCTTCACGGACTCCTCCCTGTGGGGCTGGGGTGCTCGCTTTCATCCCCATGTCGCCTCAGAAGTGGAGGCGAACCTGCACATCAAACTTCTGGAGTTGCATGCAGTTCGCCTTGCTTTAGAGCATTTTCAGGATGTGCTCCCCCCAGCGCACATCTGCATACGCTCAGACAAAACCGCTGTAGTTGCATACATCCCCCACCAGAGTGGTACGCACTCAGTCCCAGAGACGCCTTTTTCTCTCCGTGCAGTTGGGTTGAACACGAGAGATTTCGAAAGCTTGCATCTCGCGCTGGGTAACAACTGTCGTTCAGCGTGCATATGCTTTAGCGACAGCAAGGTGGGGGGGGGGCAGATCCAGCCCTACCTCTCACCACCGCGCGCACTTGAGGTTAGGGCATGGGTGCCATGCTCGTCTCGTGCACTGCGCGATGTCCTGATGGCGGCATACTGGCTATTGGAGGATCCCTTCATTAATCACTACCTGCGGGATCTCCGACCGCCAGGAGGATGGCCTTTTTGGGGTGATGGCAACAGTCGTCACCCAACATCTCTGGGCTGCGCTATCCTCCTAACCCTGGTAAGTTTTTGTTTTTTCTAAGACGGCATCACCCACCTCCTTTTTGTGCTATTCAGCACTTTGGGTCATGGTACAGTATTGTGACAAGAAAATGCAAATTTCTTTATATAAATTTGTGTTTCTTTAACAATTCTTACCATGACCCATCACAAACCCACCCTCCTCCCTGCTGATGGTTTTTCTGCCTTGAGAAAGTCAGCTTGACCTGGTCAGTGAGCTGTGAGGGGGCTTACCAGGGTTGCTATGTGGGTTATTTTTGTTTGGAGGGTGTGGTTAGGGATCGCTAATTGAGAATCGAGCACTTTGGGTCATGGTAAATATTGCTAAAGAAACACAAATTTAGATAAAGAAATTTGCATTTTTCCAAAGTGGCAAAAGCTATGAAATTTTTTTTCCAGCTGTAAATGGTAGTCCTATGGACCACAATATAGAAAATGATCATTTTTGTACCTGTCGAGTGCACTATTTTGGTCCCAGAATAACCACCATCTCATTGGTTTCAATGTTAAGGCATCCATGTCGAAGTTGGGAGGTCGGGGGCTTGTGCACCAGCCAATCATACCAAGCAATCTAATGGCTGCCCTGCCAGGGGCCCTGCACTGTTCATATTATGTGACTGAGTAGGACTGAAGCCAGTTGTGCAACAGCAGTCCCAGCATGGCAGCTTATAAACTTTCCTCAAGCAACATTATCCTGATGTGCACCTAGTTTGCAATCGGGCATTGAGCAGCCAACCCCCAGAATAACTGCTATGCAGGTTTCCTTGAGTCAAAGGATCCATGCTTTGCAGGACAACTGTTGGGATCAGTCTGGATAATAGAATAGCGGGACAAACTGAAAGATGAAGAGAGTAATCATTTAGTAAATTTAGTGATCTTTGTCTACAGCTGTAGAAATCTAATGAATACAACTACAACTTGTCACAATGGCATTTTTTACCAAGGGAAAATAAGTAATTTTTCACGCATTTGCAGATGGAAATTTTATTAAGTGCAGGCACTCTGCTGAAACCTGGTACAAATGGGCAGGCATCAAGGCCCCAGAGTAGAGAGGCCATGAATATGATTTTTAAGCCCAATGACATTGTGTGCATCTTTGCTTCTAATGTGGATTTTGATGCATCAAGAGGTGAGAGACTTATTTTCTTATGGGTTTAGATTTCCCAGCTTGCTCTTCTGTAGACAGTTTTAGCTCTATGATGCAAGATGTAGCCTGCCCTTTGTGTATTTACCAGTGTCAATTGTTCTGTATGCTTTTAAAAATGAAAGGATCAAAGTTATTTCCCTGAAGTAAAGCTTAATGTAGAGAGACCCAGTTTTGAATTAGCTGTTTTACCACAATGTTGCAAGGGGAATGAACACCGAAAGTGATTTTGGCTTTATGTATTCTTTGGTTAAGGTTACCAATCATTTTTATTAAGGGAGCTGGAGGGGTGGATTAGCCCCTAGTTAAAAATCCCCATTCTATGAAAACATCTGACCTTTTTTTTCACTTCAGTAATCTACCTCTAGCAGTGGACAGGTAGGCAGCTTTGTAGGTCCCATCAGCAGAACAAGCCACCTGTCTGTGTCAAGTAAATTTATCCTAGCAGGGCTTAGGATGATTCTTAAAGAGAGGTGTAATTTTTTTTTTTTGGTTAAATCTACAGATTCATTTATAGATAGTTCCATTAGTCGGAATGGACAGAGTGTTGAGAGAGAGATGAGGGAACTTGAACCATGGGAGGCTGGGACTAACGAAGATGCCAGCTACACCTTGGATCCGAATGCAGTGAGTATTTGTGGCAAATTAAGTAGGGTGCCTTGTGTGGAAACTCTTGATGCGGACAGATGCTTTGCAATATGACACATTGACAAATTTGTTGGTCATGAAAGTCTGCTGCAGGTGCAGTGTCCAGGAAATATTTAAGTCCACCTTCAAATGCAACTCTTATTAACTAGCAGTATTTGTATAGCAAGATTTAGCAATTGTCAGTGGCACTACGACCAAAATCAGAAGTCCCTTTTGGGGAACAGCATTTAATAAATTTTAAGCACATTTTGAAAAGGGCCTTTCAGTATTATGACTATATGAAGCCTGGAAGAATTGGTCAGTAAATATGACAAGTTCTAGATAGTCTGTAATCTTACGTACTGCACCGTGTCTGGCATACGCTGTTCCCCCCACCACATCCTCAGCCTCTATTTTGCTAGATATCAGTACAGTAGTGACCTTTGGTGATACATGGACACTGTTGTATTTTTGCTTGTGATCAATACACAACCATGAAGATAATATGAAACAAAGAGATAGAAAATCATACATGGGAATTCTCCGCAGATTCCTGGTATCAGACATTTGTAAGTCTATTTCTGAGGAGAAAAATTTTTTCCAAGGAAAATTTTGGTCGTAAATTTCAGTCTCGGTTAATTATGTGGAATCCCTGTACCAGTCCTCATTTTTATTACGAGTTTTCTTTCAGCCAGTAGTACATGGTTGTTGTGTACTATGGTCTGCTCTGGCAAAATGAGTGGCGTGGAAGGGATTAACAGAAGAGACCACTTTGAGGATGAATGGCGTGTAAATTAATCGTTAGTAAAGGTTTTTTTATAACTTGACAAAGAAGAATGAATTATCCTTGAATTTAGAGAAGTGAACACAAAAAGAGCAGCATACTGCTAGCCTGTTGGTGTCTGTCAGCTTCTGTTCCTTCTGTGGTTCTCCGTTATCGACAGTTTCATTACTTACAGTATAATTAATCTTCAACTTCACTGTATCAATTATTGAGTAGTATTGTTTTATGTTTGTGTTCTCACTGGCCAATGAAACATTGGTATCTTTAAGGCTATGGCTGTGCTGCCAACATTGTGTGGTACTTCTATTTTTGCCTACTCCCATTGGGATGCCTGAGTGCATAACTGTGGGATGGGGTGCCTGCAGAATAATAAAGTGAGCGCAGACCTGGCAGCACACTAAAGGAAAAACATTTATCCATTGGGCTTAGTGCTTGGCAAGTGGTATCCTGAAGTCCAAAGCTGACTTCGCTAAGTGTCTACATTGTACCCTGATTAGCTGGAGATTGCCAGCTCTTTCGCATAGAAGTGTGGAATTTGGAGGAATACAGCTCACTTCTGTTTACAACTTAACACTGCCTCATTAAGCGCGGAGCAGACAGAAGTGACTACGGTTAACAAATTCTTTTTGCAAACATGAAGTGTATATGGTCTGTGCTTGTTCAGAGCCATTCACAGCAGTTATGGCTTCTGTGCTCTAATGTGTTAAAGTAGCTGACAAAAATAGTGTGCAGCTCAGTTCACTAAGTTAACTTTGGTAGCTGTTGCATTAAAAAAGCGCTGCAGAAGAGATTGAGAATGTTTGTTAGTGGCTTTAACACATTCGCGCTGTGTATGGGAAATAAACGATACAGCATAGGTCACGCTTACTATCACATACGGGAAATAAACGATGCAACTTTGAAAATTTATTTACGGGGAATCGCTAATCGTCTAAGGTAAAGAACTCCTACATTAGAAAGCTGATTCATTTCTTCACGAGTTGCTTCCCTTTTCTGTGTTTAAACTGCCGCGACTGGTTTCTGGTAATAACTTGAAAGATGTGTCCCTACATGTGGTCTGTCACTTGAGAAATGCTAGATTTACTCTTCAAATTACACGCTGAAGAGCAAAATGACATTGTTTCGCAAATTTACTATGATAAAGTGGATGAAGACAAGAGTATTTGTGCCTTAAAGACCCAAGAAAGTGATTACGAAGAGAAAAACGTGCCGGCACGTGTAGAAAAACAATGTCGTGACACTGTGTACAAGGAATGGCGAGGACTTTTTGATTTCTTCAACTTCAGTTGTGTTTCCATCAAAGGATTTTACAAATTATGGAACAAGGTCCAAGACACACGGTAAGAAATGAGTTTTCTTTATTTATTGTAGTTCGATAATATGTTTAAATCATTTTTCTATTGTTTTGGGGGATTTTTTAATGAATTTTTGAAAAAAGGCGAAAAACCCTGCGGCCACGGGGACGGTTCGAGCTACGAAGGCTGCGTCACGATTGTGTTAAGCAAGCACAGAGCATATGTTATGTGCTCACAGCAAAAATTTATTAATCTCAGTCATTGCTGCATGCTACACAAATTTAATGTGATGTGGTCAGATGGTTTGATTCATACAGGACATTTCAACAGCCAAATTTGTTGGGTTTTTTTTTGGGGGGGGGGCTGTCTCCATCACACTTTTGTTTTTAGTGTGAGGACCAGTACAGCTCACTTTAGTAATGCAGATGATTCAAATGAATTGGACAGAGACAGGTGTTACAAAATATTTTGTATGAAAGTAGTCCATATTCCGAGACTCCAGGCTGTTACTTTCACATCATCAATTTAGATGACTTTGCAAATTTGAAAACCCAGAAAAGAGCTGGCATTGGAAAACTTAACATTTAAATAATGCAAACATGATTCTTTAATGCTTTTCTTCTAGATTTTGATTCTAAATCTGTATTTTAACTTGATGTAGTTTCTTTGCAGTGCAAATTATAATTAATAAAGAACAAATGAGGACAGAGCGCTTAAATTATCGAAAGATAACTCCAACAAAGATACTGCAGCGCTCACACATAGCCGTATGCAGACGCATGTGCACAAAGGGAGCTTACCGTACCCAAACACGTAGCAAAGAGAGGGTCGAAAGAAAGGAACTTGGCAGATCCTCAAAAAGAGCTGCCATTCCTTTCTTTATAATGGCGCTATTCTTCACACAGCTAACCCTCGGTACACAACATGTGCATACAGAGAATCCATGTTAACTCCATGACCCCGCAGGGACCCCCAGGGCTAAGCAACCCCAGAGGCCGCATAGATTTACACGTTTAAAAAAAAATCCCGCTTAAAAACTACCACACTCACAGTAATATATTTTACATATTTACATATTGTTCTTCGGCATCACAATGGAAACAATACTTTTAGTTAGAAATATTAAATACTACTTACTATTTGGTGCCAAATGTAGTCACTTTTTGCACACACAACAAACGAAACACGTGTAGCCATTGTGAACGACGGAAGTAGACCTGGTGACCCGCTACACTAAACCTCATTTGGCAAGCCGAAACTGTTTCCGAAACTCATTTAGACAGTGCAGGCGAAACAAGCGATGATAGAGCTTTACAATGATATAAAGTTTACCTCCCTTACACCGTTAAATGCGTCGCTGCACATTTTTTAATTCGTCGTAAGTCTGCCAACACCACGGACTCGCGGGTCATTTAGGTCGTCGCAAGTTAGCCAAACCCTCGGGGTCAAGGAGTTAATGAAGTCAGCCCGCTCACTAAGCATGTGTTGACAACTAGGATTCAACGACGAACAGAGCAAATTTAATTCTCAAGAGAACAAACATAATTTGCATTTGTTAGCCATAGAGTAAACGATGGAAAAGTGTACATGTACCTAAACTAAGAGAAAACAGAGAGAGAAGTTAAATGAGTGGAGAGGATTTCTTCTGACTTGACCTTATTTAAATGAGGGGCCCCTATTCTTCAAAGGAGGTCCATGGGCCTCTATTTTTAAAATCCAGGATTCCTATCTAAACATTTTTTATTAGGTTTTACTATCTTAACATGTTTGTCTTGTATTTTATATTTTCCAGAATGGCTGGGATGCTAGTGAAATGTTCCGCAAAAATGCAGAGCGTTTTGATGTCAAAAGCACATATGATGAAAACCTGTCTCAGTACACGTAAGCATTTTTTAAAGGACAATAAACTTTTTTTAAAAAGTTTTTGTTGCTCTTCTGCACATGAATAGTAAATCCTTCTAGTGGAAGTTAGTCCATTGTAGTGTTGAATGTTAATGCATTGGCCAAACAATCAGATATGTGGTAACTGCTGTAGATGTAATAAGGTCAAGGAGTTGTAAAGATTATGAACAAAATTATGATTGTACATGTCAAAATAATGAAACTAATGCAGGTTGCTTCTTACTGTTTTTCCACGTTTCTAGATTTTTGATTCTGGCAAAGTGGTGCTGGTAAGATTTAGTTTTGATGCTGGCAGAATTCTGCTGGTAAGATTTAGTTTTTTGATGCTGGCAGAATTCTGCTGGTAAGATTTAGTTTTTTGATGCTGGCAGAACACCGCTTGTGAAGAAAAATGACCAAGACTACAGACGAAGAGAAGAAGAAGCTGAGCGCTTAGCAAGAGAAATAGAAAACAGTGACGATTACAAAACTAACATTGCACTTGAGAACGGAGACCGAGACGAGGAATCCAGGTTTAGCGCGGTAGTTCGTCCTGGTGAAGGAGGAGCAAATGCCAACAGGTGATTTTTTTTTTTGCTGCTTCACTAAGCCGCTGAATAGGATAAACTTTTTAAAAAAAGAGAAAACATCTAGTAAATGTATACAATCCACCTTGTGTAGTAGCATTTTGGCACCATTAAAAAAAATCTGGTGGATGTTGGAATTAACAGTCCGACTTCACTGGATGAGATTTAAATAGTACCCTGACTTTCATGCTTGCAGAATAAGCTGAAAAATAATTTGGGAAAATGGTGCGTAGTGGCCAGAAAAGAACTAAGATTCATTTGGGGGCGGGGTAAATGTTTGGACGATTGCAGATAGTGAGATGGTGTCTTGGCGTTGAGTACGTCTTTGTTTTGTTGCTTAGGTATGTTCCTCCAAATCGACGGCCACAGATACCAGCAAGTAATCACCAGAATGTGGCACCTCATCAAGGGACCCCAGTAGCAATGGTCGTTGGACAGCCAAGAGATAAACGAACTTGGGAAAACCATCGTCCAGCTATAACCAACCCTCCCGTTCAGCCATGCATGCAGCCTGCCCTTAGTAGCCATCCACAGCAGCGAAGACAGGAAGTTGGTGATCAAAGAGTCAATGGAGGCAAGTCAGTTCGAAGAGTTTCTGCAGTTGAAATTGATAACACTGACAGCACGGCTGAGTGCTTTGACTTGTTTGAAAACCTTTTCAGTCCCCATCCCACCACCCCAGATCTCCTCCTTGTGTGGTTATGAAAGAATCATAATCGTGTTTGTCTGTCTAGATGTGACTAAGGACAGAAAGAGCAGTGAACCTGTTCATACACGTGCCCAGAAGCCTACACCAGTTTCCATCTCTGCAACGGGCTCCCCTGGCCCTCAGCATCACACGGGGTCTCAACCTTTATCACCACAGCAGCAGAGCTCCCCACCTGTAAATGTAGCCCCACACAACCTTATCCACCACCAAGCAGGTCTGCCGCCACCTCACAGTGTCCAGGCATTGCCACCAGCTTCAAGCATTCAGCAGCCGAGCCAGCTGCCAGCGGTGGCTTCGGCTGCAGTCTCTGTACCTATGCCCACATCTGCATCTATATTACAGATGACTGCACCTGTCACATCAGGTTCTGTAGAGAAGCCAGAGCCATGCCCGGCATCCCCTTCATCACAGGTGCAGACCCAAACTAGTCAGCTGCCAGAGCGAAAGTCTCCTAGAGGTATTGCACACTTTCCATAGGTGACAATTTTGGCTCAAAAATGAATTATGCCGGCACCATATTTTTCTCTCTCTCTACACGTTTTTTTTACACTAAAAATTCATTCAGAACCATTAACTTGAACAACTGATAAAATGACTTTATGTAAGCAGCATTAGGCCTGCTTGTGGACAGTTTATCCAAAAGAAATTGAAGACCTGGCTTATAATTTCAGAGATGTTTACACATGTCCTCCCTTGCATTATGATTAAAGTTCACCCCTTCTTCATGATACAATTTCCTTTTGAGAGTTGAGAGAGTCACTATATATGTGCATGCAACATAGCTGTGATGTTAGCATGTTGTGGGATAAATGGGTTTTTTTTTTTTTAGTATTGAAAAATATCAAAGGATAAAATAATTCATGCTTTTAAAAATTTGTGATTCCAGATAAAGAAAAGCTAGAAAATCTTAAAGATTTCCAGCGAAATTTTAAGGTAAGATGCTCTCCCTGAACAGTTGTTTTTGCATGTTGTCCAGAAGAAAAATACATGTTTTACATGTGTGTGTTTGTTGTCATAACATGCATGACGATGCCTGCCTTGTCAGGGGTGGTCATGTAAAAAAAAATCTTTGCATTACAGATACTGGTTATAAGCATAAGCTTTAACTTGACGACATCGTAGGTTTTCAGACTGTTACTCAATTGTGATCACAGCAGGGGCACAGATTTTGGTGTGATTGAAATAAATGCTGCTTGAAAAGTACCACAAGTGCAGTAATCTACATATTTCAGTAGATCGGTTTTTGAACATCAAAATAATTGTGGGGAGAGGTTGCCTTATGTCCACCTGGGTCTTGTGGCTTTTCCTCTCCATCCTGCACCGGTGGCTTCTGCCGTGTTTTCCCAGTAGTCTCACAGTATGACACACACCCCTCCCGCCCCCCCCCCCCCCCCCAAAGCACTTACGCTGCAGATCACTGCATTGTGCCTGCGCTGGCTCACTCCGGAGGCCTGCAGCATCGTCTACCACTTGCTGGGCACTTCCATGGTCTGACAGCGCTACTTGCACTGCTCTCAGGGTCAAGGACTCGGCGGTAAACTGCCTTACTGCGCGTGTCATTTCTCCCTCAGAACAAGTTCCTCTGTCAAGTGGACACTTGCTGGATGTGACGGAGGGGGAACTGTTGCACCTGATCCTCGTTTTCTAACAAAACAGAAATTGACTGGTCCACTTCCAACAGCCCACCAGAAGCACCCATGCAGACATGGATTTCTGGTGGTGGGTCATAATCGCTGTTAGGGTTGGGAGTACCTTCCCCACACTTATCTGAGTTTGCCAATGTGGCATACATTCCTGGGGTTGGTGTGTCGCTGCTCTTTCTCCTTTCTCCTCTGGGGACTCAACAAGTGAGACGAGTTGGGGGATTGCTCATCCTCGTGTTGGAATGAGATGGTAGATGAGACGTCTTTCTGTTTCCAGTTCTGGGTGGACATAGGTTAGGTGGCTTCCTGGCACCCTCTGACTGGTACCGTATCTGGCGGGATAAATTCTGCTAGTATCGGCCAAAAGACATCAGTTTTGAAAAAGATGCTAAAATTTGGTTCATGGTGTCAAGCTGATTTTAGCTTTGTTTTATCAATGTGTAAAACAATTATTGCTTATCCAAATAAATCTGTATCTCTGTGCCTTCTATGAATACCCAGAAATTTATGATGAAAAAATTTATTCCCTTGTCATAGTGAATGCTGTGAGCACACTGCCCAACTAAATATTGTTCCCTCTGTTGTACATGGCCTGATGATGATCTTGTGCAGCTGGGGGATGCTGAGGAACACAAAGAGGAGCGGGCGCAAGAGAAGAAGTTGGGGCAGGAGGAGAAAAAGGAGGAGGGGAAACTGGACAGTAAAATCTCTGAGTAAGGCATTCTAGAGGACTGCCAGAAATAAAGATTTATCTTTTAGGTTTGAGCACTTTAAGATTATGTGTGCTGTGATGTATTTCTCTACCTGGAGCACTTTAAGGACATTAAGCAAGTTTTAGGGGTGCTTGACATGTCCACTGTGGAATCTTGACGTGGTTTTTTTTTGTTCAATGCTTTGCAGGAAAGCGGACGACTCTATCTTAAATCACTCTAACTTAAATCCACATGCTGAGGAGTTCAGACCTGCTGCATATGGGGTACGTCTGAATCAGTACTTTTTGTTAATGGTTCTTGGATTAATTAGGCATTCAAGTCAAGTTTCATCTAACCGTGCTGAATTGTTCTTGTTGAAAACTACAATTACTACTGCAAGTCTTTTTATCTAGATGAAACCTGTACCTGCTCCATCACCTACGCCACCTAGGCAGTCACCAGTGATACATCCACCACCTGTGGTTCCTTTGTGTGGTCCTAATTTATATAGCAAGCTTGGAATAATCGCAGCAGGCCACCAGACAATGTCTCAAAACAAAGCCTACCCAAAGAGAGGTGAGAAAAATCAAAGCCCTGGGTACATACAAGACATGCCCAGCAGTGAGGACATTGGGGATTTTACTGACTGGGGCTAAAAGTGCAGGCATAGCAAAACATAACTGCTGATGTATGTTATTTTGGGCTACTAAAATTTGCTGTGTGTGGCAGAACAAGGCTGGTGAAATTAGGAGAGAGATGTGCATAATATGTTTACTTGCCTTAGATAAAGCTGCTGGAGATTTTAACTTTTGTTTTTTGTTTTTTTTTTTTGGTGTGGGGGGGCAGCAGTGGTGTCAGTGCAGTCAGACGCTATGTTAGCCACAGGGCAACCACTTCTGGCAGCACAGCCTTCTTTGTCTACCCAGTACCTTTTCCAGGTGCCAATTCACCAGGGAGCCGCCTCTACCATTCAGGTCTGTGTATAGTGCAAAAAGCCGAGACATAACAGTTCAGTGGTGTATTTTTTTTTAAAAAAAACTCAATAGTATTGTAGAGCTACAATGCATGACAGTTGCTTGAAAGGGAGTGTTTTTGACAATTTAGGACTTTTTTTGAAAAATTATTTAAAAAAACCTATTGGTGAAAGAAACAATTCAAACATAGTTTTAAAAATTATAAAGCAAAAAAATGTCTTTCCTATTTCCTACCTGAGATCCGTCTTTTGCTGATTTTGTGTGGAAGACTGTGGTGAATTATGTAACCAGCTATATGTAAACATCTTGAAAATGTTCCGGCGACATCAAATAATCAGTTGTTACAGCCGTTTGCAGCACTTGTAATCCATAACACCTGTTGGCAATTATCTATAGATGCCAGGAGTTTATCCAGGATGGAAGCCACCAACAAACACGCACAGAAATAGATGTAATCCTGAGTTGTATGGCTTGTCTTGCAGAGACGTGCAGAGTTTGACCATGGTGGCCGGCCATTTTCCAAGGACTAAATAGCGTGTTTCTGTGGTCTACTTTGTGGTCTAAGGGAGGAAACTTGATTGAAAAATGATTATACTATTGGAAACTCCATTTACCTCCCTTGTCTTTTGATTTAAAAATTTGTATATATAAAAAAAAGGCATGGGAACCTCCTCACCATTACGCCATGAACAGCAGCAAACTTCTAACGGAACAGAGAATCTGTTTCGATGTTAGTGAGTTAATAGACTGGATAGTTGTCCAGTTCTCAATGTGTTTTTGTGCACCTTAGGTGATGCCATCTCGCCTTGGACCTCCAAACTCTGTCCACATGTCGCATCAACCAATGGACCCTAATCAAGTATCTGGCCAGCCTACACATTCACCTCATCAAATTTTTGGTGAGCGTGTTCATCGGGAAAGCAAACATGGCATGCTTCTTCCGAAATCATTTCTTAAACTCATCATGTTCATTTATTATGCTGACAGAATTGCTCTATAGTTCGAGAGCCTGCAGCTCATTGTTGGTAGTAATGGGACAGTAATGTTCCCTTTGCACAGATACAAAGTTCACTGTACACAGGTATTCCACCTTTTTTTCCTATTCTCAGAATGAAACTGAATTGTGGTTTTTTATCTGATATTTTCCTAGTGCAACAGACACATGGCCCGATGCCAGCCCACATGGGTGCACACCATGGAGCTCAGACTATGAGCCACCCTCAGCCAGCTCACACTCATATGCAACAGCACCAGCAGCATCATCCTGCTACAGTACCACCTGGTGCTCAAAGCCAGAGTGGCCAGATCACGCCACATCCCTCTGCCTCCCCAGTCCAGCACTTGGGGCCAAGTGGCCCCAACTCTGGGGCACCTCAGCCTCATCATGCCCATGCTCAGGGAGTCCCACCTACATCAGGAACTCCTCAACCATCTCTGAGTTACGGGCAACAGATTGGCCTGCAAGGGCATCCACCTCTCCAGCCGACTCATGTTCATCCTCATATGCATGTTGGACTCGGCAGCTCCAACCATCAGTCCCTGCACCATGTGCCTATGAACTACATGACTACGCTACAGGTAGCAGAGGGCGGGTTTATGGCATTGCCGTCAGTGGATGGTCTTAATTTGATAGTTTCGGTGGTGGCATTACATTCATTTGTGTATCAAACATAATTGTTGCACTTTGCACCTGAAATTTAAACCAAAAGAACTGTAATTTTAAGTGCAAATTTCTAGGCTTACATTTTCCCAAAGTAGTTTTTCTTGTCACAATACTGTACCATGACCCAAAGTGCTATATTCTCAAAATAGCGATCCCTAAACTCACCTCCAAACAAAATAACCCACATAGCAACCCTGGTAAATCCCCTCCGCGCATGCGCACAGCTCACTGACAAGGTCAAGCTGACTTTCTCAAGCATCTTTGTGCCACCCACCGGAGGTTACCCAACTTCCAGGTGTGAGTCACGCCGACATCCCCCCTTCCGGTTTCATACATGCTCATGCGTCTGCCGCCTCTGACACTGTGCATTCTGGTTTGGGGAGCAATTGCCCTTTTCTCTTACCACAGAGAAAACCTGCTACGCCACTGTGGCGAGGGCATCGCCTCTCAGACCATTTTCTCCCATCATGGGGGCTAGAGCACCACGATAGCTACTCTAGCGGGAACCAGATCACTGGTACTTCCCATCCCATGTGGCGTCCCTATGGTCTCATGCCAAAGGGGCTGGACTTGCTCGTGCACGCTCTCCCCATGGCATGTTGGTGTCTGTCTTGCTGGTGCCTGTTACCGTGCAGTCCACGACACCGTCCCGCGCAGCTCGGGTACTCCCGCTGTCCGTCGATCCCACTTTGGAACGGAAAGGAGGGGAGGAAGTGGCTGTCAGACGACACTCTCGAGAGAGATTGTCAGTCATGACGGAGGAAGCGTGCATGCACGTTTTTTCTACACTTCCTTGTGAAGTGAGAAGCTACCTGTCTTCCTGCCAGATCTGGCGGGTGCCAGGTGAACGTACCTCCACCCTCTGTTCACCCACCGGGGGTTCGCCAACTTCCAGGGGTGAGTCACGCCGACACCCCCTTGCGGTTTCGTCTGTGCTCATGCGTCTGCTGCCTATGACACTGTACGTTCCGGTCTGGGGAGCGATTGCCCTTTTTCTCTTACACAGAGAAAACCTCATATGCCGCTGGTGGACTGTGCTGCACACTTCCTTCCTGTGGCGAGGGCATCGCCCTTTTGGCTTGGCGCATGTTCATGAGTCACGAAAACTCCTCTGACATTGTGCTTCCGGTCGGGGTAGTGGTTGCCCCTTTCTCTTCGATGGAGAACATCAAGGGCATCGCTTTTCACCCGTCCTGTTTCACCCTTAGGGGTTGTTCCGGTCGAGTGGGGGTTTAGGCTACCACCAACAGTCACCTCACTGCATGGTGCAGCCACCCCTTCCTGCTT
Organism: Lanistes nyassanus; assembly: GCA_004794575.1. NCBI lineage: Eukaryota > Metazoa > Mollusca > Gastropoda > Architaenioglossa > Ampullariidae > Lanistes > Lanistes nyassanus. The sequence goes on along the minus strand of SMGT01012136.1, from coordinate 225,503 downwards.
ACGGTTTTCCGGGTGGGGTAGCGATCGCCCACCTCTTTTGTTGCTGGGGGCGCACAGTTGCCGAGTTTGCACACTACACACTTGCACCAACCAGAGGGGGCTTCATTGTCCACTCTCCTGTTTCATCTCCTGAGTCGATACCGGATGAGTTGGATGGGGGTTTGGTCTCACTTGCCCACAGCAATGAGACGGCGGATGAGAGGCAAGCTACTTGTCCACTTCCAATGGGAGCTGGCAGCTCTCCTGCGGGAGAACATGCCAAAGTGCGCAGTGCAGGGAAGTAGGAAGCAGTGCAGGACTTGCCCTGTACTCTTCCGTCTTCTGGTACCATGCTCGCGGGCCCCCGCTTACATGCGTCTCCTTTGGTGCAGGCTTCTTTGAGGGACGTGTGGCAGAACCACCCCTTGGATCCTCACCAACAGCACGCGTCACTATTCTGCCATTGGAAGCTTTGTCTTCCTTCACACAGGCAACCCCATGGGTACCTGCTGGTACCACCCCCCCCCCCCCAGCCGTGCATTACCTCTTCGTGGCTGGCCCATGTTTCCCACAGGTAGGTCTGGTCTTGCTTCCAGCAGGCATCAGGCCTTCATTCCTCCCTGCCTTTCTGATGGTCACAGATTGACCATTGGCTATGGCTGTCTGGGACGTGTGGGACATGTACGGTGTCATGGTTTCTGCTGTTGTCTTTTCAGCAGTCCATTTCTAATCGAGGGCTGCACGTATTTTTCCGCCCAGCTGCAGACTTCGCTGCCCTGCGAATCTGTCTTTGTGTGCACTGCCGAGTGTGTTGACAGCATCGCTAAAGTGTTCCCACACTGGTACCATGAGTGATGTGTAGAATTTTCCGTTGGCTTCTGTCCATCACCTTGCACCTGGGGCCCCCCACACCACCCTCCTTGTATGGCCCTCCATTAGTAGGGGCGGATGTGTTTTTCCCT
>SMGT01012136.1:198976-222690 GCA_004794575.1 Lanistes nyassanus | reverse complement strand
CCCCCCCCCCCCCCCCCCATATCGTTGTTTGTTCCCCGCTGTTTTAGTTTCTGCAGGATAATTACAAAGAAGTACAATTAGGATTGAAATTCTCTAGTATTGCATTTTCAGTTTTCTTTATTTTTGATTTTTTAATAAACAGGCAGGTGGGGGCCAGCTGCCCTTTAATCAAGGGGGGCCTAGTGGAGGCAGTGGTCCGGGACCAGCACATGTGCCACATAATGCCCCGATGGGGCAGTACAATGTAGTGGTCATGCCACAGCCCCCGCCTCACACAGTGAACCAGGCCTCCCTCCCCAACCCTCATCATGGACATCAGTATCAGCAGCACCATGTACCAGGTGAGCTCCCTTGGCCATTTTGCTTATCTCTGTCACAAAATGTGCAGGTGTCACATTCCTTATTTTTGTTGTTTTTTTTCAAGAGTTAGCACTGAGAGTCTAAAGAATTCCTTATTTTATCATGTATCTAATAATATTGGTAATGTGTATGTATGGGCACATCAGTTTGTATGAATGCCAGACGTGCCCACTGTTCTGACTCTAGATTTTGTGAATGAAAACAGCCCTAAAATGTTGGCATTCCGCAAAATAGGGAAATCTCATGCCTGTTACGGAAAAATGTCCAGACATTTTTTCCACGTGTCTCAGAATATAAAATATTTCAACCAAAGGATCCGTTTAACCTTGTCTCTGATTGGCTTACAGTGTTTCCCAGCCAATCAGATTAAGGAATAGATCAAAAAAAATATTGAAGAAACCTTAAGATTAAGATACACACCACAAAAATCATGGTCAGCGCTTCATAACGCGTAGAACGAAGCCTTAATCAGATTAAGTCTTTTCCTTCGACGGAATTTGTGTACTCGCTATGTTGAATTTTAAATAAAATTGTGGTTGGAATAAGGAACGGTCAGTGCTGTTGCAATGAAGACAATAAAAAGTGTATGGATCACTGACGAAAATTGATCGAAACAAAACATCACCAAAATAGGCTGCACATCTTCCGATACAACCGATTCATTTGTTCAGAACTGAATGCACAGAGAAATGACCATACTTAATATTTGGTAAGAAAGAGATGGCTTTGCATTTTATCAAGTTGTGAATTTTCAATTTTTCTCATGGTGAAAAAGACTGTAGCCATGTAGGCAGGCGACATTGATTGCAAGAAACACAGAGAACGAATGAAAGAAATCACAAAGGAAAACATGCAAAAATATGTTAGATTTTTGTGTGTGCCTCAAGCTCAGTTTCTCCTGGCAGCATGAGAAACAAAGATGACGGTTAAGAGCAGAAATTATGATGGCTGACAGTCACCAAACTCAGCTTATGAACACGTTTGACAAGTTAACCAAGGTTTTCAAAGTCGTGTTCAGATCGGATTCCCCCATAGCCCAGAAATTTTAGTGCTACCTCAGTAAGGGCACAGCAATTGCCAAGAAAATTGTTGCAAAAACAACAGTGGCTTTAAGCATCTGAAATACATTCTTCTTCTGTGATCTAATGAGAAGTGATGTATAACTTAAAAGTAAGAGAGAACCTCTCAGAAATGCAATATAACCATATAGTGCACGCCTGTTTTGTAAACATAATCTGTTCTGGCTTACTTCATTTAAGAAAGTTAAGTCTGCTTTATCTGGATCAGCATGCTGCGATATGCCGTGAATGTGTTGATGAGGAGAGTTCCTGAAATGTTAACTTTGTTCCTGATTTTTGGAGGTAGTGTTCCTGAAAGTCAGCTTTGATGGTAGGCATGTCTGGAATGGGTGGAGAGGTGGGGGTGGTTACCAGACATGAAACAATATTAAAAAAAGAATACTTGTTGTTACTTCACTTTATATGCAACAAACTGGCAAGATTTTAGCACTGATGGACAGGCAAATCTTTTCCCTTAGATTCATTCTGGAAATGTTTCATGCATGCACATATTGAGCACCCAGAATCTTCTTTCCTGGAATAGTGAGGTAATTTCTAGAACATAAAAAAATGTAAAAATTATGTTACCTCTGCACAGTAGGGCAAATTTTTTTTTAAATTAGCAATTGGCTAGTTTGTGCAAGATTGCTATATACTCTTCAGTTTTCTGTTTATCCGTTCCATAAATGCAAAATACGCATCTCTTTAGACTAAGACTTTTTGTGGGGGTGATGTGGAAAGTTTTAAAAAAATTCTTCAGATAGTGTGGTTTTTGCATTTTTTTTTTTTCGCCAGTGCATCTGTGTGCAGCAGGTGGGATTTTATGTTCTTGTTGGATAGTTGTTTTTTTTTCAGTTTTATATGTGTTAGCTATGTTTCAGTAAGATTATTCTGTTTATTATGCAATTTGTTCCATTGTTGTCTGGAAAGGTAATTTTTATAGTACAATAGCACTATTGGGGTGTGATTGTGCATTATAAGCTGTTACCTCATCCAACCGAGAAAGCACAGCTCCTATTCATCCCCACCTTGACAGCAAGGGACACCATTTACTTTCTATGTCCAGAGTGCTGTGTCTTTCAGTATTGGACTTCAATTTTAATTCCTTGGCCAGCCTCTATGCAAGGAGGTGGTATGGCCATTCGTGTTAGGATGTATTTCTAACATCGCTTAAAAGTAATTTTAACTCAAAATTTGTCTTTCATTCTGAGATATGGGTGTGAAGGCATGCCTTCTCCTCCACCTGTGCACATAGTCTGAAAGTGTTGCTTGCTGATACGAAATTTCCATTCACAAAATCACACAAATTCAAATATTAACAATTATAGTGTAAATCCTCTACACTGATAACATGGATTCAAATCTGTCGGCACTTATATTAATAAGCAGCATTCACAGATAATATTTGAAACTGTTGCCCAAAAAAGAAAAAGTAAACTCGTGGGTTAAAAGTTGGGGAAACCCCAAGTATGACGAAGAGCCAAGACGATCTGGAGTTGATGTATAGAAGGTGGTATGTTGGCATGTTTTAGGAAGTTACAGTAACATTAAAAGCGAAAAATCACACTTCCTTTGGTATCCATCTACTCAGTTATGTTACACTTACAATGTTGTTAGTACTTTTGTCTGTTGTATTTTTGTTGGTTTTTGTTGTTTGCTAATAGTTTCTGAGAAAGTTTTACTCGTGTTTAATCTTATGTTCATTGTTTTATTTGTCTCATTCTTAGTGTTTTATGGTTGTATTTATTACTTTTCCATTGTTGTGATGTGTGTTTTGTATTGGTTTTTATTGTGTAGTGTTTTTATTTGTTAATCTGTGTGGTGCAAAGTGCAGTGCACCCTGCATATTGCTAAAATATTGCGCTGTATAAGCTGCTGTAATATAAGGTCCATACTTCTCGCATACAAACTTGGGTATGGCATCAACTGGTGTAGGAGGTAACTTATAAAATACTGTTGAGCAGTGTATTTAACTGGAACAAGGTAACAACAAAGTAACTAAATCAAGTATTACAGACAAACTCTAATGAAGTTAATGTTTCTGGGCATTGGCTTTTTCTCTTAACTGAAAAAATAAAAACGGGGACAGCACAAGTTACAAAGAAAAATCATATGCTGTGATCTTGTGTTGTCTGAGAGAGTTCAAGGACCATCTATCCAGCATTGTCTCTGAGGACACCCCTTCCCTGCCCTCCTCCCCCATGCCATTCTGCATCCAACCCTAAATTCCACTTGAATCTTTAAAAATGGCGCCAGTCTTTACGCATAGTCCGCAGGCATGCCAGATTTCCGTTAATAAACGGATTTATGTGTTTTTCATCATCAAAATAATCATTGCGAATCGTCTAAATTTGAGGAGGAAATTGGGGGGAGGGGGTAAATTGAGGTTTTCCAAAACTCGGATCACTGGGACAGGAGCAGGGTTTCTGATTTAGAGGATCTGCCAAGTTCCTTTCTTTCGGCCCTCTCTTTGCTACGTGTTTGGGTACGGTAAGCTCCCTTTGGGCACAGGCGTCTGCATGCAGCTATGTGTGAGTGCTGCCAGTATCTTTGTTGGAGTTATTTTCTGATTTAAGCAAATTGGCATATTTTCACGTACAAATTGCGCGTAAAATTTGAAAGCCATGTGGAGTGTGGGTAACGTAGGTCTCAAAGGATCTTATCTTGCTGAGACACCAAGATAGGAGGTTTTGGTAAATGGTATGCTAAGATTAGGGCACAAAATTTGCAAGTATGTGTGGACTCGATTAGCTACGAAAACAAGCATCTGCTTAACTATTTTGTTTACAAGTTTACTGTATTTCAGCACCAAGTCAGCTCCACAACACTGCAGGTCAAGCTCATGCATTGCTACCAGGTAGCATGTCCACAGCTATTCCAGTATCTGGGACAGGACTAGTCAGTATCCACCACAGTCAGATCCCCCACTTTGGTCCCCCAGGTAAGACCTCCACTCACTTTTTGTGATGTCCGATTACCACTGTTCAGTGCTTTAACCTTTGGCATAGCATGCTGATTTGGGGGGAACGCTTCTATCCCCTACCACTTTTTTGGGGGGGAGGGGGGCGGGGAAGTTCTCAACTAGTTTTCTCTGTTTTTTTCTCGTTTTTGTGCTTTCATTGTAAAGCTCTTGTATGTTGCTTTTAGCTTGTGTGCACGGGCAGTTAGAAAATGTATGATTTTGAGTGTTTTAAGGCAGTAGTAGAAGAGTTTAAATGTTTGAGAGGGGGTGAACTTTGTCCAGTTTTGTACTACAGTTGATGACAGTTTTTATCCAAAGGTGCACAGCACTCTGTAAATGTCAGTTAACCAGTAACCAGTTAATGAAATGCCAGTAGTAAAAAGATGTTAAGAAATTAAAGATTCTTGGTTCAGCAAATGTAGTGATTTTCACAAACGACTTGGGACTTCTAATTACCGATGAAGTTGTCAAGTTTCTTGATTTAAGCAAAGTGGTACATTCTCACATAAGGAAATTTAAGAATCACACAATTTGTAAAATGTGTATTGCCTTTACACATGCATTTCCAAGTTGATCACACATGATTTTTGGACAGGGCCAAATGTTTAATCCCTGATAGTGCAGTAGAGAAGTTACCAAAAAGCATCTTAGTTACTTCCCTTGAATGCACACAGATTCTTGGTTTGTTTTGGGGTTTTTGTGGGAGAGTGGTGGCTTTTTTTTAAGTTTGTGAGCTGCAGTTGATTTTGCTTATTTTATAACTGTCATTTCAAAGTGGTAACAGATCAGCTGACGGTGCCTAGTAAGGTTATTGCTGGAAACATTACTGCAAATCCAGCTTGGAATGCAACACCTAGTATAAACTAGCAGTATAGTAACAATTAAGACAATTGGGAACTCTCATTTAGGTACCAAATGTGAAGTGTGAAATTGTTTTTTCTTGTTTAATGAGTATTATGATGTGTATCCATTGTGTATACTTGTGTTGTTTGCCAGAGTTGCTATTATTTTTAGGGGTATGGCCTGGTCATTGGCACCACACAGTACTTTCCTTCTTTTTTGCTTCTCCTTGGTGGCATGCCTAAGTAAAATTTGAGGAAAATATAGCGAAAAAATGAAGTGCAGCAGCCACTTTTGCTTTACAGAAAGTGCATCAGAAATGGTGCTGTACCGTATGGTATAACCCATGATGCTTTGTTTTTAAAATAGGTAATTACCCTTAAGCGCATGCATGCTAGCAGTGTGCTGAAGGGTATATAACATAGCATGTCCTGGCATTTTGGAAAAGTTTTAACAATTTCTAGAACCCAAGAGAAGTTAGCAGGTTTTTAGTTTTCGAAACAAATTGTCAGTGAACAAAAAGATCAAGTGGGTTTTTTTTAAAAATCCCACAGCATGTTGCTCGGCCCAGAATTCTTTAAATCTAGGTGAAGTGCCAGTGTTCCAGACTGGTTCCTTTATGTATCGTGTAGTGTGCTTGCTTGCAGGGCTCTCATCACATACCTTTTTACCAAAAAAGATGCTTGTAAACATAATGTGTTTGATTGCAGGACTGTACCAACGAATGCCTTGCCCCATGGAAGTACAAGGAAAAGAACCAACTCATCCCTGATCACTTGCATGGTTAGCATTGAGTCCTGTCAGGTGCCACTTATAGTTTGTCGGGCACTTGTGCTGCTTGACCAAGACTGGTGGCTATGCAATATACCTCTGGCTGGAGAGACAGTCTGTGATGTGATATGCCAGGAAGAGAAACCAAAAGCTAAAGCTGTCATTGAACACGCTCCACCACTTCTGGAAGTCAACCATACCAGTCAACAGTGCATCCAGTGGCAGTGTTGCACCTATTACGAAGCCTGTGGTTTCACTTGGCAGACCTGTGATGAGGAATGCTTGCGCTGGCCCATCTGTGGTGTGGTGTGAAAGTTTGTGAATGTGTGTGTGTGTGTGCACGCGCCTTGTTCTATTGGTGATTTTGATATGAACATGTAACCATCACCACTTGAAGATTACTTTGTGATAACAGAAGAACAGAAGTTGTGTGAAATATGCTGTGATGCTTCTTGTGAAGGAAAGCAGAATGTGTGCACAGTGACAAGGTAGACCCCAGAGGAGATGACTAATGCGCACACTCTTGTCTACAGTTAGTGAGAACAACCACATGCATGAGGTATGCTACACGTTTCGTCTTGATAGGGCACCAGTGACATTCTGTTGATGTGGATACTTGATATACCTACACCCTTGTCATTGTGCCTCATGTACAAGTTGTTGAAAGTTTGCAAGGTAGGGACGTGAAATAGTTGTTTGCCAGCTGGTGGACTGGACTAGACTGACGTGTTAAAAGCCTCACAAACTACTCTCCCTCCTTCTTTTTCCCACCTCTGAACCTTCAAACACGCTAATGCACCCACACATACATGCAGCATACCCAGCATTATGATGAGATTTATGGCTTGGTATGGAGATACAGATTTTCAGATCAGAGACTGTGGTAACATCAAACTGTTTAGTTCATCATTCATACATAACCTATATTTCATGGTGGTTAGGAGTGCCAGACTGCTGTAGATGCCTGTGTAATGAAGATCATTAAGGGTATGAGGTAGATGGGGGGTGGGGGGGCTGATAAAATGGACATTCACTATGTAAGTTCGGCAATCCCAAATATGCGGTTGCTTTTCGCCTCTGTTTTAGACCCATGTCAGGTGACAAGCAATTTGAGAAGCAAATTTTGCAAAACGATCTTGTGAGAAGCTGCAAAAACAAAAGTTTAAAAAATGGTACTTATGTACTGTATTTTTATCAGTAGTGGGCAGTCAGTCGTATGATTGGAAAAACATCGGAAGACAAAAAAAGGAAAAAAAATTAAAAACTTGGGAAACAAGTCTTGTGTGTAACTGGAGAGTGTGTTCGGACACTTGAATACATGCAGTCTTTTTGCTTGGGCAGCAGTGTGGATATGCTTCTTGTGGGAGACAATCTGTCTTAAATTTAAAACAAGGGAACTGGACCAAGCTAAGAAATGACAAAGACGAAGACAATCTACATGTTTCGGGGCACTACCCCTTCATCAGGACGACACAAAAACGACGAAAAAAACGAAAACAGAAGAAAAAGACTTGGCTTCAGTAGATGCGGCTCGTGGGCTGGACAGCAGGAAAATGTCTTTGTCATGTCTTAGCTTGGTCCAGTTCCCTTGTTTTATATTTAAGAAAGGTTTTTCCTCCAAGCTGCAGTCAACTATTTTTCTTGTATATTTTGTAGACAACCTGGTTTCAGGCTGATGCTATAAAGTATGTGCTGTCGGTATTGAGTGTGGGAGAGTAACAGTTGCTGTAGTGTTTTAATGAGACTTTGAACTTGGTGACATTATGGAAAAGGTACACCAGACTACTGAGATTTGACAAACTTCAACTGTCGGAGATGCATCTGCTTGTGCCCCCTCGCCAACCAACCAAAAAACCCCTACCAGGATTATTCAACACCTGCCATTTATTAAAAATGGATCATTGCATGCACATGTAATTTGTATTATACAAAAAAATTTTCAAGATGGTCTGCCTAAAATTAGTTTCCGTAAAATTGCTATACTGATACACATCTGCATGAGTTTTTGGGTACAACACTTGACAATTTTCAGATCTGCACAGCACGAGTAAAAAAATACCTCAGCACTGAACTCTTTTTTTTTTGGTGATAATTTATAAGCAAAACTTACAGCATTTGTGGTAAGCACTGCACAACTGGAACCGCATCACTGCTCATAGCAGTTCATAAAGTAGACTGGATAGACATAACTTCAAAAAATGCCATTTAAGTTCATGGAGATGCTTAGCATGCCAGATTATGCTAACCCAGCAGCTACCACATGGCAATTAGCAGACATTTATTCTTCTTGTTTTGGGTGTAAAATCCACCGAACTGGGGTGTTGACCATGATTCTAAGATAGCTTCCTGAAATGCACTCCTGTAACAAAGGCTTACACTGGAAACTCCTGAAAATTTTAGTCCAGGACCCATGAAATTTAGAAAGTCCATTTTTAGTCCTGGAAAACTTGCTGGAACTTTTAAAGAAAAAATTGTGTTTTTAGTTAAATTTGCCATCACGCATATTTTCACTTGCAGAGACTATCGGATTAGGATTAGAATTATGTACCTCAACCACTTCCGGCTACATCATCAGAAGCATGCTCGCAAAACATCAATCCTAGATCACAAATGTTTTAAGTGCAGAAGTGCCTGACAGAAAGAGTGCATTTAATAATGCTTGGTTCCAAGATGTGTTCAGATCATGGCTTAAAAATCTTATTGCATTGCCTGTGCAAACTCGATAGCAACATGGGGGACAGCGCAGTCTGTCGTACGAAAGTTCATGCAGGTCCAAGCAGATGGGCAAACACGATCAGATAATTCAAGGTCTATAATACCAAAGTGCACTTTGATAATTTACATTTGCAGAAAATGTGAAGCTATAAATAAAATGTAATCATTTCCTTGTTTCTGGTCAATCATCACCATTTCCAAACACGGCACAGACATGAGGTGAAATAATTCAAGTTCTGTAAGATCATGTAACCCTAGCATTCATTTTTCTAAGTATTAACATGGCTAGAATTTACACTACAGTAGCAAAATTACCAAACTGTCAGCGTCTGCTTGTTCAGAGCATCAACATTCCAAAATACCTTGCTGACACCAGGTGAAATAATTTAGTGCATTTTGATATATTTTCGATTAAAAAGGCTTTCATAAACCTTGAATTATACCTGCTCATATCTGTGCAGACTTGTAGGGCCTGTCAAAAGACAACAAAATCTGATACAAGTTAAACAGGCTTTTTTTTTGGGGGGGGGGGTCCGACTTTGGGCATGATTGGAGAAGTGGGTGTTTAAATAGTCCTGGAATTTTGTGTACAACTACAAACCCTGTTCAAGTATCTGCAAAATTTGTTCCTCAATTCATATTAAAGAAGCCTGGTAAAATCGCTGAGAGCAGCATTTATTTCCCCTTACATTTAAGATTAAGAAAACAAAATATTTTAATACTTTGGGTATAATTTTGCTAGGTTAACAAAAGAGGAACTGAGTCGAGCTATAAACGACAATTTCGGAACATTTCCCTTTGGTCAGTACAAAATACAGATGCGTGGCTAAGCGAAGCGAGTTGCACAGCACGGGGCAGAAATAGTGGGACAGGATAGACTTCAGTGGCTTGCAAGGTATGTATGCATGTAGCCAATCAGTTTATTGTCCTGATACTTAAGTCCATGTCTTCAGCTTGGTTCAACTCTTCTGTTAACCTAGGTTTTATTTCTACGCGGCTGTCACATTCCCTTTTTTTATACATATATAATTTTGATATTTTTGACTAACGAGTTATTTCTGATCTTGGGGGAGGGCAAGTGTTTGCAGTAAGTACCACCTTAGGAGGATTTGAGTTCCAAATGCCAACACGATGGGCTATGTACCCTACTAGATGGGAGTCATTTTGTAGCCAGTATCAAGGGACAGTTAAATGACGAGCTGCCAAGCTTTCTGGATCCACCAAAATATTTGCTAGTTGGGTTTTGGGGGCATTATTCTTTTTTGGCTGTTCCTATCATCTGATTTTCTGGTTTCAGGTGTTACTGGTACCCAAACTTTTCTCAAATTCAAAAACATAACAAAACACTGTTCAATTGCGAGTTAAACCTTATTTACTTCCCCGTTTTTCCTATTGGTTGTAGAGGGAGTTCAGAATGTGTGTCTCATGCTATCTTAGCAACTTAACGTTCAGGTCCGCCAACATTTGCAACCACACATTCACCGGTTTTGTCAATTTTACCTTTCAGCACAGCATCTATTGTTATCAACAGTAATAGTGTGTGTGTAAGAGTTGCATGAAGTGATTACATTAATTAGTAATGTGACCGCAAGAATTTATTAAAATATGAGATCGCCAGACCACGAGTTGCTGATGCGGCAACAGAAGAAAATTTAGCATAAAAGTGATGTAAACTCATTGTGAGCTATGTAGAAATTACAGTCTAAGTTTATGGGAATGGATTCTGGAGAGAATACATAGTGATTTCATCCTGGCATGAGCATCTAACGAATAAACAATAACAGCGACCACAGATGCCACTTTTTGTGTGTACCGCCAATCTACGTTCGAGTTTTCTGTTTGCAGGAGGCGAACAGAAACAGCAAACAGCTAATGTTTGCCAGACCTGAACGTGCCATATATCTCTGTAATGAGAGAATTATATTCGAAACCAGGAACCACAACTCTTACACTTACAAGCTCTTTACCTTTGTACCACTAGACTGGCTGTAGTGTCAACCACAAGATCCAAGGCTTCATAACTACGTGGAAAAAAATCTGCTCTCAAATGCTACAGTAAACTTCTCTATTAAGACCTTCCCTGTTACAATGTTCCACAACAGTAATGAGTAGAGGAGGCAAAGAGTACAGCAAAATTGCTTGGTGTTATCCTGTGTGCCAATATCCCTTTGAAGCCTTTTCATAACCTTGGACCGATCTAGCTCTTGAACATTGTCTAAACCATTGCTCGAGTGACTAGTGGAAACAGCATAGGCCATTGTACACTGTCCTCATGAATTTTGCTTTGCTTCAGGTGATGTGCTGATGATACAGTAGTCGAACATGGAATATTGTGTGAAGCAAACGCTTGCAGCAGAAATTTAGACAGACACTCTGCTAGAGGTGCATTACTGTTTTATGGCATTGCCTTCAATCTTCTTGGCACATCTGTAAAATCGTCAGGTTCGTCGCCATGAAGGGTCAGCACTTTGTTTCCTGCCAGCATGTTTTATACAGTCATCCCTCAGTTATGGTTAATAGGGACCAGAACCAGCCGCGATAAGTGAAAAACCGCGAAGTAGTGTCACCCTCTCATTTTTAACATACGTACATTTTTTGTGTATGTATAATATCAATAAGTGTATATGAAACCATATAAGTGCATATGTTATCATTAGAACATTAAAGAATAGTTTCAAACATGTAAATAAAATATTAATAGTATAAATAACATAACAAGAGAACAGCAAAAATTAGCACACCTCGAGACTAAGCATCACTCAAACATTGATTTGAATGAGCGCGGTCGTCTTCGCTGGGTATGAGAGCGGGATGCTGGCCAGCCAATCAGAGACGTGGATTTTGAATTGTGTGGGCACTCCCTGCCTTCTGCTGGCGTGCGGGCAACTTTCACGCCATAATTCTTCATTTTTGATGAATATTTTTGAACAATCCGCGATGTACTGAGGCCGCGATAAATGAACCGCGAAGTAGCGAGGGATGACTGTCAAATGCATCTTGAATTATTTTGTAAGTGTTGGTGCCTTTAAATATTATTTCATCACTTGCACAAACTTTGACTCCATGCACAATTTCAAAGACCATTTATACATGCTGATTTGATTTTCTTGCCTCTAAATTACACCAACAAATTTAATATACTTTTTTCTCCCCACAATTTAACCCTTCCCAATTTTTTTTAAAACTGCAGTCAGCAATGTTATGGCACAATTTAATACTCAAAGCGCAACTTTGAATACATACAATGGCATTCAGTTACTTCCAGTCACAGTTGACTTGGGCAATAGGAGTGTAAAGACAGAAAAACAGATTTTGATGGTTGTCAGCTGCATTAACCAGGACTGGATGGGTTGCACAAGTTCTAACATTCACAAAAGTCGGAAATTTCAGAATCCAAATCGTCACAGCACCAAGACCGAAATATTTAAACCAGTCCAACAAGACAATTTTACGTTAATTTTTAACACTTAAGTGGGCAGATTTTCCTTGCCATGTGACAGGAGGTTTGCAACCCCTTCTGTGACATGGTCTGCAAATTCAACGACAGAAATCCTTTAAGTACACTTATAAATAGCTTAAACCAGCTGAGCATCACATTTGGACATTAGCATTTTGACGACTGTAAAATGTTGCTTTTTGCAATACTACGTCGTTCTCTGTCTAAAAAGAGAACATTTTTGTTTGTTTTGGGTGAATGATCAAATTTGGCTGATGCAGTCAGTGACTGAGGGAGGTCTGTCAAAACAGCATTCTGGCCCAAGCTGTTTTCACATTCACCATCAGGTTCACAGTCATCATCTTTCTGACACACATCCACATCGTCTTTTTGTACCCCTGTCACACATGAGGTGCTCTTTGGTTCTGGGCTGTAACTCCCTGAACCATTCTGGGAGGTCAGCACTGCCAAACTTTCAGCAGCTACAAGCGCAGTTGCTTTTAAAACATAATCGGAATTCATTGGATTGTCGTTTGATGAAGCAGAATTTGCCTTCATTCTGTTGGTTAAGTGAGTGTGGTGATGCCAGCTGAGACGCAGCTGCTCTGAATAACTGGGGCTGAGGCCCACTTCTGAAGATGACTCCCTGTCATCACTCTTGTTGCCTCTGTCCTCAAAACTCTCACTCAGGGACCTGCTCACAGAGTCTGAGTTGGCAAATTTGTTCCTTGAATTGTTGGAGAGAAGTGTTTCTTCAAAAAATCCAGAAACAGTTTGCCGCTGGTGTTTACTGTGTAGGCAAGGATTTGCTTCATGCTTCTGTCGTCCAACGCCGACAATCTGGCTATCAGCAAGAGGTCTGTATATTACAGAACGACTTGATGATGTTGAATACTGGGAACTGAGACTGGTTGAACTCTCTGGCCTATTATGGAGTGCATTTGTATACACAAGAGGTGCGCAAGGATGATAAGGGCGAAAAGAGGACAGGGAGTCAAAGGATGATGAAGAGGTTGAAGAAGACTGAGGAAATGCTCCTGCAGAACTCTGATTCACAAAATCTTTAGTGAAAAGCCCCCGATCTGTGTGTGGGTGAGCAACCATGCTGGTTTCTACTTGCTGGGCTGTGTGAGAACTCTCCGAGTGGTAACCACTCGACACAGAGGACTGCAAATTGCTATCAGCACCTTCACTGTTGTCGGAAGAAATGCTGTTTTCCCCTGTCTGACAACCTGGATGCATTGTGACGACACCAGCACCAGCATGCAGTCCTCTGGTGCTCTGTCCTCTGTGTTTTGCCTGTGTTGATGGACCTTGCAGTAGAGACGCAGACACCATATTGTGTTTGTTGTAGGAAGGAGGGGCTGGGTAAGGAGGTAAATTAAACTGTGGAGATTTCCGCTCACCGGCCTGTCTGAATGTCTTTTTGTCAGCAACTTTTCCACTGGTGCTTTGGTCTTCAGAGGTGGTCGTAAATGGTCCAGGAGAGGGAGAAGAAGCATGCTGAAAATTACCATGAACTATGCTCAGTGCTTCTTGTTTCACGATGCTACTGTGAGCCCGCATCTTTTGGGAGCGCTCGAAAGACAGTGCAGCACTGTGCTGCTGGAGGCGTTCCACCTGGGCCTGCTGCCCAGCTGTGTCAGCCAGGACCTTTCGTACAACATCTTCATGGTTCTGCCTCCCATTGGGAGATTCTGCAGTCTGAGAGTCCAATTTCTGGTCTGTTTCTCCCTTGTTCTCGGAAGATGGTGCATGCAGGCTGCTGCCAACAAAACCTTTATCAATAAATCTTTTGGGAAGCAAAAGTGGACTAAGCATTCTTGAATTGTGTGGTGCTGCAATATCTCTTTTCTGACTCAGCTGTTCAAAGTGGTGCCGGAGCTGTGAGGTGGTTTTGCCTAGTTCATGTAGCCCATCTGAATCACTGCCGCTGTGACTTCTGGGGCTAGCTGGATCAAAGAGTTTTTCTCGGACAAGCTGTTCAGCAAATTTGACTGATTTTACAACTCCAGACTCGTGGCTAATGCTGCGTGAAACAGATGGGGGCACTTGAGGTCCATCGCTTGATTTTATGCTGTCTCCATCCCCCATGCTGTCCTGAAAGGGAGAAGGCAGCGAGGCTGGCCGTGTGTCAGAGGAGGGGCTGTCACAGGTTGAGCTGCTGCCATAAAGGGAGCGAATGCGATTCTGATGTGACAGACAAACTGCTGGATCCATCTGCACAGGTGATCTGGGAAGTGAGATAGGCGATGATGAACTCTGGCCATCCCACTCAACCTGAAATCAGTTTGAATGCAAGTCAATGCAGCAATAAGGGTCTATGTGGCACACACAATTAGACAATCTAATACAAATGTCAGCAACTGAGACACAATTTGTACAGTTTTCTCTCATATATTTCGGTTAAGTCATGTACACATTAGCTAGATATTATCAAAAAAGAATCCCCAAGAATTTACAGCAGGCGCTATGTGCTGACCCATTCTCCATTATTTCGGTAGGGGTGGGGCTGTAAAGATTGACTTTTTGGCACACCTGTTTAAGAGAATCCTGACGGTGAAAATTCCGCATTCTTTCCATCTCTGCTGGGTTGAAGATCGAACGCTTTCCTCTTCCATGGCGAGCACCAGAGCCAGGCGTGGGGCTGCTAACGGAGGGGGTGGAGGGGGAAGAGGTGCTGTGGCAGGAGGAGAGCGACTCCAATGATGAGGAGTTGTCCAGCGACAGAAGGCGCGGAGCATCCTGGGTGTCTGGACAGACAGAAGTCATCTCACAATTCTGTGTCGTGGTGTGGGAACTGATATAAGCAGATACTAGAAATGAAGACCCTACGTGAGACGTAGGAAGTATGTGTGCAGTAAGAACTTCATACAGGTTTTCACAATGAGGTAACGAGACGTTCACAGGCACAATGTGGACTACAAAGTGTTACTGAGAGGTTCATAGGCACAATATGGACTAAATGAGGTGTTATTGAGACATTCACAGGAAACTCACTGAAAACAGACACCAGGGCCTGTAGAGCACATTGGAGATGGCGCCGCACCGCCTGCTTGCTCAGTCGTAGAGTTACGTTGTCAGAGCCCACAGCCACCAAATCCAGCCCTATTATGTAATATTCAAATCACTCATAACAGTTATTATGTTCACATCTCTCATCCTGTTATTTTATGCCATGAAAATCAATTATAGCAGTGTCATCACTGCATTCAAATCATTTAACAGTCATGACTTTAAATCAATCAATATGAATTACAACCTTCAAATCAATTATAAAGTCATGACTTTCAAATCTTTTGCAACAGCTATTTCAAGCGTTTTCAAGGACACAGGAGATCACATCCCCGAATGCACTTGGCAGTCTGAAAATCCACAATCACAACACGTAAGCTAAAACATCTCCAAATAGATGGGTTTGAAAAATTAGGAAGCACAGAAAAATCCTTGCCAGACCATCTCCCCAACCCCCTCAGTTAACTGGTTTTATCTGTGTCATCCTGAAGAAGGGGCAGTGGGCCAAAACATCGAGTTTGTTCTCATCTATTTTCGGTTGGTTAAGTTTTCTTTGTTTTTCACACCATTATCCAAAGAATCCATTTTCTCAGCTTAATCCCCTTATCAACAATAGCCCTAATTCGAAAAAAACGAAACCAAGTGAAGAAGCTGTGTGAAGAATAGCGCCTTTATAAAGAAAGGGATGGCAGATCATTTTTAAGGATCTGCCAAGTTCCTTTCTTTCGGCCCTCTCTTTGCTACGTGTTTGGGTACGGTAAGCTCCCTTGGTCACATGCGTCTACATATGGTTATGTTTGAGCGCTGCCAGTACCTTTGTTGTACACACTATATTTTATCACCCTATGCTCACTTGGCACCAAGCTTTTATGTTCAGCTTAATATCCCCTACGCTCCCGACACCTGGGAGTGGCAGAAATTTGTAACAACCAGAAATAAAATAATCACACCAGTATCTTCCTACACTACTTACCTAGGGATGCTAGGAACTCATGACAACCAGAAATGTGCCAGAGCTGTACGCTGAACACCATGTCAATACCCCCTTCCTTAGCAGACAGCTTGCTCAGGATTTCACGTAGCTGCATGACAAGGATTTTATCGAACACAATGATTAAATCAAAATGTTCTGTTTAGAAAATCATATAGATTGAATGTCCAAAAATGAGACAACAATAACAGAATAAAAACTGTTCATCTAACAAAATTAGCAAAACATATGCACAGATAATGCCAAGAACAGTTAAGATCTGCATGGTACCAGGGTTCCTAACAGAACATACCTGGCCCTGTAAGCACATAAGCTGTACTAAATTTGCCCTGGGATGACTGAATAAATCATTACCGAATAATGAGGGAAGAACACCCTATTCAGTTTTCATGTATGGGAAATTCAAGGAACATTCTAGAATATCTGCCATGACAGGAGTAAGTCAGCTATTTGGATGTCTTTCACATGGGCACTGGACATAATCCTTGTTGCAGGCAACTCCCTTCCTTCCAAACAAACAGCAAGTGGGGTTTTTTCATGCAGTTTATTGCACATCATAGGTTTATATTCTTTCCCTTGCATACCATCCTTCTACCAACATCATCAACACACAGATTCCCTTCCCTAAAAATTAAACCCTCTCCTCTTCTTAATGTCACAATACAACATACAGGCGATTACAGTAAAAACCACTCACCCCTTGAATGAGTGCCTCTCCAACATCACAGTTTGTCACAAATTTAGACAGTGCTGTCAGAGAACTAGGTGGTAACCCTAAACATTAAAGCACAGAATAAAATGTTTAATGAATTGAGAAAATGACATTAGGTAGATTTCAGCAAGCTTAATGAACCGAGAAAATGATGTAGCTAGCAAGATTTTAGTATCCTATGATTACACTGAAGAAAAAAAAACCTGATCACACTTTATATGGTCTATTAAACAGCCTTTGGATATGCCAGAACATAATATCTTAAAATATTTTTACTGTAAGTTACCAGGATTTCTAACAAAAAACAAAAACAGATGTCTAGTTTAGACTATGAACAACCCACCCAGCAAAGCTTGCAAGCTGCCGCTGGCCTGGGCAAGGCGATCTCCAGGATCAGACTGTGGGAAGAAGACAGCAGGAGGCAAACCAGCGGTTGCTGGTTCAAACCGAAAGCCAACTGCTTGTAGCAGCTCCTTCCAGCCTGGCACTGCGCTCACTTTATTTTCAATACTTTGCACAGTTGTGTACATTGGGTTACGTGCTCCTTGCTGGATACGCTGCAGGGACTTTTCCATCTAAAAATACAGATTTCAAGAATCTTAAGTCGAGGACCTCAAAGATCTCAAGAACCAAATGATATGTTCATTTCTTCTTGGGGGGGGGGGGGGGGGGGGGGGGGNNNGGGGGGAGTTGGGCAAAATAAACTATCAATGACATAACTGTATTTTCGACATTACATGCCAATTACATAATGCAGACATATAACACATACCTTTCATTCTTCACAGCTTAGGTCACCAGCAGCTACAGATGAAAACATGTTTGCATACAGCAAACTGTGAAAACAACAGAAGTGCACATACCAGATGTAGAAGAACTCGCAGCGTTTCCCGACATGCACCTGCTGTCTGTAAAATGAGCCCCAGTGCATGGCTCATTAAGGCCACCTTGCTGGCCAGTTGGATGTCCTGCCCCACCACCACCCATCCACCCCAGTTGGCAGGGTGTGAAAACTGTTTGGTGCTCTGGACGGTTTTCACAGCTTTTGACAGTGCCTAAACGACAGGAAAAAGCAAAAATGTCACATACTGTATAATGTACAGCCTCTTCCAGCTCTATCTCTGTCTATTACTCAAATCTGACAATTCTACTCCATCAACCTTGGCAGCTGTAATCCATCAACAGTATCTCTAATTTAATGGGTCCATCACACATAGCAGCCCTAAGCAGTTAGAGAATTATCACAAATGTCAAGCCGCTCACTTGCGTCATGCACTGTCCTTCCTGCAGTGCTCCATATAACGTCCTCATCAAGAGCTTGCATGCAGCATCGGGTACTGGCCACAGCGAAAACAGCACACACTGTGCTCCAGCTGAGAGAAGGGCCCGCGTGAGGCCCACCACTCCATCTGTATTGACACGACCAGCCCTGTCGTCCGTGTACCCAGAATTCAGCACCACAAGTTTAGCATGAAGTCTCAAGTTCAAAATGTCAGCGGCTGTCAGCAGGTATTCTGACAGTGATGGCCCACCTAAAGGGCCAACGTCACTGGCACTGTCATCAGAATCTATGACAGGAAAGTGCTGGGCAGAAGACGAACTGGCAAACTCACCAGGCGAAAGAACTATAGATGACAGTTTCCAGGATATGTGGGCAGCAAAATGTATGACCTCCACCTGTCCAAACAAAGGTCAGTTTTATGGTTTAATTTACAACAGAAATGCTTCAGATGCATAAAAATGCACCAAAACAATAGCAACCATAAAAAAAAATGTTGACTCCAGAAATGATGAAAAATGCAAATTTCTTAATCTAAATTTGTGTTTCTTTAACAATATTTAACATGTCCCAAAGTGCTAAATTCTCGTTTAACAATCCCGAAATGCACCTTCCAAAAAATTTAAACTCACCTAGGTAACCCTGGTAAGATCCCTCTGCGCATGTGCACACCCCCTGCCACCCATGTGCACAGATCACTGACCAGGTCAAGCTGACTTTCTCATGCCAGAAAAGCCCATCAGCGGGGAGGAGGGTGGGTCTTTGATGGGTCATCGTAAGTATTGTTAATGAAACACAAATTTAGAAAAAGAAATTCGCATTTTCTTGTCACAATACTGTACCATGACCCAAAGTGCTGAATAGCACAAAATGGAGGTGGGAGATACCACCAGAAAAAAACTTAAAAGGGCTGGGAGGATGGAACTGACCAGAGGAACTGGGTGACAACAGCAGTCCCCACCCCAAAGGCCATCCTCCTGGTGGCAAGAAAGATCCAGAGGGAAAGAAGGATCCTCTGAGTGGCAGTAGGCAATCCCGCAGAACTTCTAGGAGCCTGTGCACCTAAGAAGCAAACGAGTAGGTCCACGCCTGGCCCTCCTAAGCAAGCAGTAGTCAAAGCTGGGAGGGCTCTGACACCCCCCCTCCCTTTGTAGACTGCGTGGAGGATGCAAGCTGCACAAAAGGTGAGACACAGTAAGAGATATGTAGATCAACTCTCTTGCAGTCTGCCTGACTGCAGGAAAAGGCGTCTCAAAGAGGCAAAACGTAAGGGACACGTAGGACGGCTGTACGCACCCAAGTGCGGTCTGCACTGCTGAAAAGTCTGGAGTGGAAGCAGGCAGGAGTGTGGACTAGGGCAAGAGAATGACTGTCAGGGACCAGTCACAGGGGCTCTAAACATGACCATAATGCTGGCCAGATAAAGAGAGACCAAGAGCCACTGCACTCATGGCGGACGCCCATCTTCCTCCCAGCAGCGTGGGACGCACAGACTGCCCAAACGCCACTCCTGGCTTTAAAAAACCATTGCAAGTCAGGGCAGCAAAAGAAGCTGCATGCAGAACTCAAAGGGAGGACAGACGTATCTTGCATTTACTGACGTTAGAGAAAAAGGGCAAACGCCACCCTCACTGAAAAAACACAGTGTCAAAGGAGGCATGACACTGCTAATGACCGCAGGCAGAACGAAAAGGATGGCCGTTGACTCACACCTGGAAGTTGGGAAACTTCCGGTGGGAGACCAGAAGGTGGAGGCACGGTCACCTGGAACCTGCCAGAGTGGGCACCAAGCTGCCTTTGTCACAAAGCAGCAGAGGGTGGCGAGGGCTGTCTCCCTGCACACCCACGCAGCTGAGACTGAGAAGAGGATCGTCTGCCAAGAACAATAGGTAATTGGAGAGGTCTACCATCCCTGTTTGCTGTGGGAAGCACAATGAGGTGAAGGGAACTGTATACAATGCGCAAGGGTGAAGGGTAAGTTTGCCTCCAATTCTGACCAAGTGCGTGAAGCGACATGGTGCAGAAAAAGGGTACCCGACTCACGATAGAGGGGGCACAAAGGGAAGCCTGAAGACCAAGATGGTCTATGGCTGGAACAGGGGCGAAGCATGTGGTGCTGGAACCAATGCACATCCGCTGGGTGGGTCGCAGGACTGGCACCCGGGGGAGTCGGTGAAACAAGCGACACCATCGCTCCCACCAACAACGGCAGTTGCTGTGCAGTGAAGTGGACCACCCGCCAACAGGGTACCAACTAACTCCTGGAGACAGTTGATGCATCCGAGCGCAAAAGGACCGTCAAGACAACTGTGTCAAATGTCATGAGGAGAACGAGAAATGGACTACAGCATGAGAAGTGACTTGCTGAGATTCAGGGAGAAATCCAGCAGACACCCCCAAGACATGGACACCTGCGTGTGCAAGTGTCACAGGCTAGCTTCTGCTGTGAGAAGACCCAAGTCTACCTGGTACTCACCAAAGCGAAGCCCTTTCTTGTGCTGAAGAGCACAGAAACTGAAGATCTGCCCCGTTCCTTACTTTCGACTCTCTCTTTGCTACGTGTTTGGGTACGGTAGGCTCCCTTGATTGCATACGTCAGCATACGGTTGTGTCTAGCGCTGCCAGTACTTTGTTGGGGTTGTCGTTTAGCACAGAAACTCCCAAGACACCATGGCAACACCCAAGGTGTCAAGAAGAAAAAGAAATGCTCGAGACTGGGGGAGCGCCTGCTGCCAGTGAAGAGCAAGTTCAGAGAGGGGCTAAAGGGCCAACATAAGGTGGGACCCACCAGTCGCATGCAGGACCAGGAAGACAGCAGTAAAACTGGCCTGGAATGGGTGGGGAACCCGCTCCACTGCAGCTGACTGCAGTAGGGTGGCCACCACCAAGTCTAGAGCCACCTGTTCACGTCTGCCATGAACGCAGAGCGGGGAGGACAACGTGCCAGAGGGAGGGGAGCAGGCTCCCAAAGCAGACTGAACCCTGCCCGCATCACGAAAGCACTCTAAGCACTGTGTGATTGAGTAGCTGCTTAAGACCATGAGCACACTGACAGTATGAGGGTCGAGTGTCTAGGCCCTTTCCTGGACGTGGACTTGGTGCCAGGCATTGGCTTCGAAAGCCCCTGACCCTGGCAAGAAGAGTGCTTGCACGACTCCTGGTAGAGCAAGGCCTCAAACCGATGCTTCAGGGAGCAGAAGCACAAATCCGCCGCCTGTAGGGGAGAGCCCAAACAAGAGGGATGGTGTGGGCGGCCCCACGTGCAAATAGGTGGACAGAGGCTGGAGACGTCTGTCATGGCATGCAGGGAAGATTCCCACATAGCCAGTACCAAAGTAAACTGTGTGCATGACACTGCGAACAGATGCTGTCAACACACCCGTCAGCGCACGAAAGCAGATTCGCAAGGCAGCGAAGTCCGAGTCCAGGCAGAAAAAACTGTCCAGCCCTCAGTGTAAATGGACTGCTGACATCTCCAACAGCAGAAACCATGACACAGGACATGTCCATCACTTCCCAAACAGACGTCTCCAATGGTCGACCAGTGGCAATCAGAAATGCAGGGAGGCATGAAGACATTGCCTCAGGAGAGGAAATGGGAGATTGGATAATGAAGCCCCCTCTGCCAGGTGCAACTGCGCACCCACAGCGACAGAAGAGGTGGGTGATTGTTACCCTGACCGGAAACCGAAAAAAAATGGAAACCGGACATGGCGAGGGGGGAGCTGCACAATGCAGTGATGTGACCACCAGTGGTAGCCCCCCCCCCCCACTCGACTGCAACGACCGCAGGGGTGAAACCAGACGAGTGTAAAACAACCGCTACCTCCCTCCCCCCTCCATCCGCACCAGGAGCAGTGGAAGCGGGATCAATTGTCAGAGGAAGCACTCGGCTGACTTGACGGACTTGACTGCATGGTGGCTTGGAGCATTGGCGAGTCAGACACCTGCATGCTGTGGGGGAAACAAACGAGAGCAAACGTCCACCAGAGGACCAGCGGTCGTTCCTCCCCAGGGGTTCCCACTAGAGTAGCCACCGCGCATTTACCCACCCCCACCCACCCCCCAGCGGGTGAAAATGGTCTGCTGCCCTCGCCACAGTCCACCAGTGATGTATCTCACTGTTACTGGCATGCGTAAGAAAAGGTGAAAGCTCCCCCCTAGACCAGAACGCACGAAGTCAGAGTGCAGGTGATTAAGTGCAAAACTAGGAGGGGGTTGTCAGCATGATTCCACACCAGAAGCGCGGGTGTCTTCTGGTGGGTGGCCAGAGGATAGAGATGCATCCGCCTGAAAACCGCCAGAGCTGGCAGGAAAACAGGCTGTTTTCCTCTTCACCAGGAAACAGGAAATGATGCACTCCAGAGCCTCCTCCATCAGTGCTGACAATCCCTCGAGTGAGTGGCTAACAGCCGCAGTCTCCCCCACTCCCGCTCCGACACCAGCGGAAGTGGGATAGACGACTGACGGAAACACTCGAGCTGCAAGGGACAGTGACGTCTACTGCATGGTTGCAAAGCTAACCGGCGAGTGAGACACCACTTTGCTGAGGGGGGGGGGGGGAGAGCAAGTGCAGGCAAGTGCGCCTCCGACTGTGTGCGACCCAATGAATGAGGAACCAGTGGGCACCCTTCCCCAGCAGGTTCCACAAGAGTAGCCACTCTTTGAACCACCATGGCGGGTGGACCGTGAAGAAGACAGATCGGCCGACACGGACATCACATCTCCAGAAGAGGCAGAAACCGCAGAAAGTCTCGGCAACAGCGCAGACACTGAATGGCTAACAATCGGAGAGACAGACGCAAGTGAACAGGGCCCAAAATCTCAGAGAGCGACACAGGGAAGGCCACCACGGAAGCGGAAGATGGAAAAGTAATCCTCTCCAAGCCGGAAGCAGGGAGGAATCCACGCTAAGTAGCTAAGTGAAAAACAAAACACCGAGCACAGAAGAACGGGAGAGTGACAAAAACACTAAGTCAGTCTCGCAAATCAGTAAAACAAAACGTGGGAAGGGATAAACCCATGTTGCATCACTAGGTGAAAAAAACAAAACACTTCACACAAAAGTAGGGGAGTGACGATAGCACTGAGTCACGGACCCGCATCAAAGCAAGCAAAAACGTGATTAAACTGAGAAAAATCCTGTAATAGCTTTAAGGCTAAGTGAACAAGCAAAACACCTAGCACAAAACTCAGGGAGTGACGAAGCACTTTGAGTCACAGACCTGCACAAAGCAGACAGCGCAAGCGTGGATACATGAAAACATGCCAGGAAGAAACCCAGCGATGTGTATATGTCATAGGAATTTTGGCAAGAGCCATGATAGCAGGGTTTTCCTGAGAGTTAGACAATACTAGTGAGGCAGAGGCACCTCAGTTTGCATAACTGTGGTCGGTGCGGGAGGGTCAGTCGCCGGGCAGCGGTCGAGATCTGAGAGGGGAAAACCTGCTACCCAGACAAGTCTCCGGACTGATTCATGGCTGGCGCCACCAGCGGCCGAGATCAGAGGGGAAAAACCCGCTACCCCGACAGGAGAATGTCCAGGGACGACTGAGCTGTCTAACATCTGTCGAT
>SMGT01012136.1:172718-198361 GCA_004794575.1 Lanistes nyassanus | reverse complement strand
CACGCCAGGTGTTGTCTTTCGTTGCGTAGTAGTCGGGGAAAGGCTAGTGGGTGGGGGCTGAGCCATTAGACAAGCGGTAGCTGATTGTGTAGTATTTGTGTTGACCTGGTGTGATGTAGCGAAAGTGTGGCTGGTCGAGTGTGCAGGTCTTACGTGAGTGACGCGACGCGCGGTCAGTGCCCCGCAGTTAAGTGACGGACAATTGTGCGTGTGGCTGTGTGCGCCGGACAGCCGGCGGCCCTGATTATTTAAAGGCAGTGAGCGAGGTCAGTGTGCGTGCCACGAAGGTTTGCATCCCTCCCCCTCCTTTAGTTCAGAGGTTAGTTTACCCCAGGACTCTCTCCAACCCTTAGCCCACCACAGTATACTCCTTGTGTAGTTACTGTCAGCTGGCTAAGATGAAAAATACTACGCTAAGTCAAAAAACTGTCTCACGAAACAGTGTTACGTAAAGACAGAGCAACAAGGAGAGGACACAAAGTCTCACTTTCCTTTATGACACGTCCGGCCACCACAACAACGCAAGAGGAAGTCACCTTGACCTAGTCAGTGAGCTGTGCGCACAGGTGGCAGGGGGTGTGCGCATGCGGGTCTTACCAGCATGACCCTGGTGGGTTTGATTTTTTGGAAGGTGCGTTTACGGATCGCTAATTGAGAATTTAGCACTTTGAGTCATGGTACAGTATTGTGAGAAGAAACAGTCTGATCTATAAGGATCACTGATGCTGAAACATCACAGAAACTAGTATGCAGACAATATACAATTATCACTGATGCTGCTACTGCACAACTAAACCCATGAACCTACTTGTTCTATTTGATGAAGTACAGCGCCTTTGGTAGCCTCAGCACCAATAAGCGGGCGACAAGAAAGCAGCTCTCCCAGGATGCGTGCCTCATACTCGGCTCCTGGAATCTCTTTCAGCTGCCAGTGCTGGCAGATGCTGGGTGTCAGGTGTGGGTTGCCCACAACTAGTGCTCCAGACGAATCAATCACTGGCCGACCATGGCTGTCCAGCTAGGATTCAAATGGTATAAGATGTCAAATCGCACACAATTTTTTCCCCCTTTGGCATATGTTTAGATATTACCACAAACATCTAGGAATTATGACAAGTTACTTCAAGGAACATATCAGGAACACTTGATACATGCAAGTCAAATATATCAGTTAGGAATCCTGTCATCTTCCATGCCTACCTTCTGGGTGTTATTCAGCGCAGAGATGGACGGCACAATGATGAGGTTGAAGCGTTCAAACAGGTAACGCTGAGCCTGCTCATTACGCAGCATCAGGAATGGAATGAGATAGAGGTCGCCCTGCAGCACCAAGACCAAGTCTAGGGGCTCCCCCTGCCCTTCTGCCTCCTGTGCTATTGCTTCTTCCATTGGTGCAACAAGGCACTGATACAGTGTTGCCAAAGGGGCTCGCCCACCAGGCTTCTGCAAGCACAGACATGTACACACACATTACCATAAATGCTGTTAAAACTGTTTCTCAAAGGAAAAATATGAATCACTACAATTCTTCGGCACAGAATTTCAGAAGGCTATAGCATTACACAGTCATTCTAGAGCGATACGAAGAACTGCAATCATTTCTTAATCTTATTAAAGACAAATCTTCCAAATCAAGCAAAACAATTTCTAAAATCTTGGATGTCAGCTATTACAGTTGAGGAAAAGGACAGTACGGGTCATTACCCTAAAGCTTGCGTGGCGTTGTGGCGTCATGGAAAGCCCTAATGTGCTGGGTAAGCTGAGAATGGAGCCCAGGCTGACCGCACTACTGTTGAACGTATGGGCACGGTTGATCATGGTCAGAAACCCAGTGCGGTCATTTTCGGCATTGAGTCTTCCGCCCACCTCCTCCAGCTGCTGTTGAAACACTTGGCTACTGGCGTCACTCTCAGCATCACTCAAATCCTGCAGGCTCTGCACACGGCCGGATCTACAACAGCAAGACAGGAGATGAGTGAGTGAGGGTTGGTTAACGTCCTGCCGCAAACTAGGTGCATATCGGGACAGTGTTGCTTAGACAAAGTTTACTTGCTGCCACACAGGGTTCTATCACAACACAGGCTTCAGTGCCACCCAGTGTTGACACCGGACCAACCAGTCCTAGTACTGTTCCCTGTAGTGCCAGGCATCTGGCAGGGCAGCTACTAGATTGGCAACTTTTAAGTCTTAGGTATAACTCGGCCAGGGCGCAAACTTTGAACCTCCTGGCTCAGAAGCAGAGGCCTTAACCTCTGTTTAACACTAATAACCTTCAACATGTGTCATGTTTCATTTTTCGTAAAAATCTGGCAGTCAAATCAAGCGATATCTCAAAGAAAGACAGGTCAATGATCTCAAGCTTTGTGTCACTCAACACTTTCAGTGAAAGTTTAGTACACTGGTACTTCTCAACACTTTCAGTAAAAGTCTGGTACAGTGGTACTTCTCAACACTTCCAGTGAAAGACTGGGACAGTGGTACAGCCCTCAATAATTCACCCCAAAGTGGTCTTGAAAGAAGGGTTCACAAATTACACATTACTGAAGCAGTACGCATCTCAACCAACATCAAAGGGGCACACAAACTTGCACACAAAATTATTTCAAATAAGAACACGCCATTTTTACTCCTATTGTCGTTCTGACTCAACCTGTCTTGAAAAAGCTTGCAATTTTTGGTCCTGAAGAGCTTCTGATTTTCTTGTAAGTTGTGTCTGTCATGTGATGCAAATGATTGGTGCAGTTGTACCAGTATGCCATACATAAAATTGGTTAAGAAAGCATTTCTATCTATGTATTATCTGGGTCAATTGTCTAAAGAAAAATCTAGGAGTCAGAATTAACACTGGCATGTGCTCAGTGGAAACAATGCTCTAGGTAATTGTCTTTGGGAAACATTCACAGCACACATCAGCGAGATAAACAAGAGGGTCATTCATCAGACAACATGCACACACACACTGCCAGTCATGCTGATGGTCACTGACCGGTGGCCACCACTGGTAGTAGCGATGTGGCTCTCTATTCCCATGGACTCTCGCACCTGCCCCACACACTGGTCAAGCAAAGAAGTGGATGATACACTCAAAAGTGATTGTGTGTCTACACTTTCCCCATCATTCTCCAGTTCCAACAAGTTCAGTTCATGGAATCTAACGAGTCCTGCAAACAAAAATGTTGTCTTACTATACTCACTCACTATATCCACTATGCATCACAAGATCACATTTCCGCCCAAATTCTACACCAGCAATACAAATCAGTAACATAGTGCAACAAAACATTCCCCAGAGACCCAGATAAATTTTTGTCAAGCGCTGTGATAAAAACCCACAACCAATTAGTCAACTCTAGCACATTTTAAAACTATGACTAGTTAACCATTCTCTCATAACACAACATCCAATAAACCATTAAATGATGACAATGACAAGAAAAACAACACACCACTCTATGACAGCTCAGAAGAAAATAACAGACCATTGAAGTAGGCCCTTAATTCAGCAACAACCTTGAAGACAGGGATGCTCTATCCCAGGTCTCATAATTTTTTCAACACAACACCATCTTAAGCTATGACTGTCATGACCTGCTGGTCATGCACCGCTTTTGAAAGTTAGCCAATTGCTGTGATAAAGTTTCATGTGTCGTGACATGCAAGTCAGAAGAAACGTGCCTCTCTTGATAGAAGTGAACACTTCTCAAATACACGCATGTGATATAGTGATTCACGGATAACATAGACCGTGAACAGGAACTGTCAAGTTAAGAAGAAAAAGTCTGTAGTGGGAGGGAAGAGAAGTGAGCCAGGACTTGAGACGCCAGGAATGGACAAGGATTGGTTAATGTGGTTGTAGCGTTTTATTGGGTGAGCTGGATTTTAGGGAAGAGATAAGAAAAGTAATCCCCTAAAGCTAACACCCCCCCCCCCTTTTCAAGCAAAAGCGACACGACCAGATAATTTAATACATTTATTGAACTATAAACATAAAAGGATAGCAGAGGAAGGAAAGAGGTAAATGAACAAAGATGTAACAGCGTGTGTGTGTGTGTGTGTGAGTTTGTGTGTAGTGACAGCAACGTGAGATAAGTTACAAGTCTCAGAACAGTAAGAACTACAATCAGAATACAATCAAACTTATACAATGCGTAAAAAAACTACTTGCGGTGAATATATAATCCAATCAGGAACAGAACAGTTAATCCAATGTAGGTTCGCACTCGATAGTGGTCCGCAGTAGTATAGGAGAAAACGGTAAATAACAGTAGCCTTGGTTCGAAGAGACGCAAAGTTCGGTCTGCAGAGGGTAGACTCAAGAAGGTGGACTGAAACCAGCCACGCCTCCAATGGAGATTCACAACAGTTCAAACTGGTCCTCGTCTGGATATCCGATACGATGAACAACGTAAAATAGAGTTCAGTTAGATGCCCTTGGAGTGTCCTTGACCAGCCGTCACAGATGAAACTCCTTGCTCTTCAAAGATTTCTGATCTCGAAGAATGTCCGATCTCGACTAGTGGAAAAGTTCTCTTGTCTGCTTACCCACAGTCTACTACTAGACTAATAATATCGAGTTGCAGGAGGAATACGGAGATATAACTCTGTCTGCTACACAGATGGGTCATCCAGCCATCGATGGCCCAACAAAGTTCTTGTCTCTTTCCAAACTTGAGAAAGTTGACAAAATGCTTTGCGTGGAAGCCTACAAAATCTTCCCACGATGAGAACTAGCAGATACAGATATTCCACACTTAGTTAGATCGATTGCCATGCTTCTATGCGAGCTTAGCCCACAGCGAGGAAAAATATATCTCCAGATGACCGTTGAACAGTTTCTCCAAACTAACAACGCGTCCTACTACCACGCTCTCCCAGACTAGACTGACCAAAAGCGTTAAACCTATCACCAGATCTCCATCAATCCCCTTGCCAACCAAGCTTTCTCCCTTCCCATTGGATGGAGAAAGCCAAGTCTTACACCGTTCCTGACATTTCTGACTTACCATTCTTTGGGGTGAGAAGCCAACTGTAGAGGCTCCCAGCTGCCACGGAGAAACACAGAACCATAGCCTTCTGCTTGGCGACTGTGGCAGTCATCTGATCAATGGTGATGGGCGACAGGTCCATCGTAGTGCCATTGAACAAGCCCGCCGAGCCTGCCTGCCGCTCCAGCAACAAGTCTATGAATGCTCTAGTGCAAGCTCGTTCAGCAACCACCAGAGCTTCATCATGGCGACCAAGACCCACCAGTACACGCTAGAACACCAGTGACCACTGTTAGTGAACACAGGTGGGCTTCCAGTGTCTAAATATCAATTGCTCAAAAGGGGTTGACACTGGACATCAATGGCAAATAAGTTTACCGGTCAGCCAAATGAGTTTAAAAGTCGAGGTGCTGATCTCACAAGCAATTACGTTTTCCTTCATAACAGAAGTATGTTAGTTTCAAGATTTGAAGCCCTGCTAATGAGTAATGTTAAGGGCAAACAACAGCCATTAAAAAATACCTGGCAACAAATTATCATCCCCTCTTTCATAAACAACAAATGAGGACAGAGCGCTTAAATTATCGAAAGATAACTCCAACAAAGGTACTGGCAGCGCTCACACATAGCCGTATGCAGACGCCTGTGCCCTAAAGGGAGCTTACCGTACCTAAACACGTAGCAAAGAGAGGGCCGAAAGAAAGGAACTTGGCAGATCCTCAAAAAAGATCTGCCCGCCCTTTCTTTATAACGGCGCTATTCTTCACACAGCTAGCGCTCTGTCCTCAGACGTCTGCATACGGCTATGTGTGAGCGCTGCCAGTACCTTTGTTGGAGTTATCCCCTCTTTCACTTTGTTATCTACACCCTGCATAACTGAGACAAATTGCCTTCATTGCCCATTTTATGTGGACACATCATACACAGTACAGACCTGTGAGGAGGCTGCAAGATGTAAGCAAGCAATATAAACACTGTAGTGCTTTAATCTACATAAGCTGTCCATGTTTTAAGATACAAACAATTTTATACTCAACGATGTTCTTTCTATACGCACAAAATCTGCACTTACTTGAAGAGCTTGGTAGCATGCAGTCTGCAGGTCAAAGAAGGACAACTTGTATTCCGATGAGCACTGCGACTCTCGTCGTATTGTCTCAAACAGATCAGCAGCAGAGTTCAGCTGCCTCTGGCACTCCTCGAGTTTCCCACTGCCCCACAGGGCCAGGCCAAGACGATGGCGGATTTTGGCTTCATCTTCTCGACGCCTCAGTTGTTCTGCAATAGTCAGTCCTTGCTGCAAGTACTGCACAGCTTGAGTGTGATGTCCCAATGCATGGTGCACACGTCCTGCAAAAACATGCATCCAACAACTATTAGCATGTACCAGGCTTCCGAGTGGCAGCCAATACAGACATATGCAACTGCTAAGTGTGTGTGTGGCTGTTCTGTGAAAGCGATGACATCTAAGGCCACCTTGCTTAGACAATCTATGTAGTATGTCTTCTTAACAAAAAATAAATAAAAAACATGCAGCATTATTTTTTTTAAATCACAGCACTCCAATGGCGTGCACAGACTGTTAGTACTGATATTTTCAAGGTCCATTTATATACTCTCTGTGTATATTACGAAAAGACAACAGATTGAACTGGTGGCCATGCAGGCTCAATCTATGCATGATGTACAATAATGTCACAAAAGCTGGGTTGGGTAAGTACCAAAGTAGTGTGCTACAAATTGTATTTTGCAGCAAATCCGAGCAGTTTCTACAAATATTTGCAAAGTAGTGAAGCATGTAGCAGACTGATAATGTTTCTGTAGCCAACAGCAAAAGGCTTTCACTAGAGAAATTGCGCTACTGGTCGTAGCAGGAAACAGAGCTAATGTACAGTGGCAACATACTAGCGTGGACAGAGCCTACAGACTCTAGTCTCCGGCATGCAAATATTTTGTGTGTTGCTGAAGGGACGGAAGGACTACACAGTGACAGTCTAAAGGAACCCTGTGCGAATTCAGTCGCACCTATAGTGCTGTGCTTGCGAGTGGCGAAAGAGGTGGTGGGGGAATAAAGACAGAATCTAAGAAGGGATTACAACGTATTCAGGATAGCATGTAAATGATAAGGGTCACATATGGGGTGAGGTGGGGGGAGGGAGGGGAGAGCTCGAATAATCCTTAAGTAGTAGAAATGCTTTTTATGGTAAATGGGGAGAGTGGGTAGCTGGGGAGGAGCAAAATGTTGCATTGCCTTTTTCAGACCAGGGAAAAAGTAAGTGCTACTTTTTTTCTAAAAATGTAGAGAAAATGTAGTGAACTACAAACTTTTTGAAGTAGTGATAAAGTAGAAAAATACAATTTTTTTTAAAAGTACCAAGCCCAAGCCTGCACAAAAGGCAAAGTCTATAATTAAACAAATTACAATGTCTGCTTGTTTGGTGTTTTAGAAAGTCAGAAACTTATACTTTATTGCATCCACCAGGGAGCTCTGTAAATCTATCTCACACACTGAAAATGTGCAGCAGAATACACGTATATCTATATTTGCAGCGCTTAGTTTTGGCTTTTTTTTTGTACCAACCATTTAACTTTTATGTCACTAGACTGCCCGAAGAGTACAGGGTCAAAGGTAATGAGTTACAAATGATAAACTGCAGTGAAGTGGAATAAAAATTCAAAGCGAAGGACACATACGGAATAACAGCATTGCTTACCAAGACTGCTGTAGGCAAGAGTCTTGGCTACCCGGTCATTCATCTCTGCAGCGATACTCAGATGCTGTTCCTGGTGTTTCACAGCTGCCTCATAGTTTCCTAGCGACTCATGTGAGAGGCCAAGGTTGCCGTAAGCCCGACCTGCACCCATCCAAGGTCAGTCACACACTGCTTAGAATAAATTTTTCAGCAGCTAAGGCAGCTGATGTCTGACAGATCAATGTCTGTAACGTAAGACTAAGAATCATGCAGTTCAGGTCATAGTGAATAAAAGTCCATCCGACAACTGTCCTAATACAGGAACAGATCACTACAATCGTAAATATATTACATCAAAAAACAAACTGCAGCTTTAACACTAAAATCAGAACACTCCATAGGCAATCTAAGTATACTCTACCAAACCGTAAATTATACATAAGTGCAGACAGTGTGAATATGATCACACATCTGCGCAAGCTTATATTTTCACATGCTGTTTAGCAAACAGGATCTCAAAATAACCAAAGAAAATCACTGACACTGTCGGACTTTGCTGTTGATGGCCTCAGCAATCTGCAGGTCCATGTCATGATATTTCAGAGCAGTTTCTGGCTCCCCCATGTGTTGGTACACTCCCCCAAGTCCGCAAGCAGCATCACCCTCGCACTCCTTGTCACCCATCTCCCTCGCAATCTCCAGCTGCTGCTCAAGGCAAGAGATGGCTTGCTCAAAGTTCCCCAGAAGGCTGTGCAGGCAGCCGAGCTCCCCATATGCTGAAGCCTTGGCTGCACAGCTGTTCAGCTGATGAGCCACGTAGAGACGCTTCTCAAAGCATACCAAAGCTTGCTGGAGGTTTCCCACGGCTTTGTGGGCATTTCCAAGGCCACGATATGCTTTGTCCTGGTCGCCTAAGCTGCCAAGCTGCTGTGCAAGTATCAGGCACTGTTCATGCCACTTTACCGCTTCCTCAAAGTCACCAAGAGCCTCGTAGCAGTCGCCAAGGTTGCTGAATGCACGCACTTTATCCTGAAGCGTAGCAGGTCCCGTCTGCTGCTCCAGCATAGCAAGCTGCTGCTCAAAGAAGCCAATGGCCTCCTCCAGCTGCCCCATGTTCATGCGTGTGATTCCCAGATTGCCGCACGCCTGGCCTTCCAGCTTGTGCGAGCCAAGTTCACGGCTCTTCTCCAGCATTTCTTGGTAACACTTCAGAGCACTGTGGTAGTTTCCCATGGATGTGTGAACATTACCAAGGTGACCGTGAGCGCGGCATTCTCCATGCAGGTCAGCCATGTCCTGCCGTAGGGTCAACTCCTGTGTGTGGCAGGTCAAGGCTTTCTCGTACTGCCCCAACAGGCGGTGAGCGTGACCCAAAGCTCCCAGTGCAGTGGCTGTGAGGCCCTGGTCCTGCGCTTGCTGTGCCAAAGCATGTTGCTGGTTGTAGACGCGGACAGCCCCTGCAGTGTCACCCATCTGCAACAACCAATGTCGAGTCAACAAATGCTGACTTGGTTGAAAAGAGATTCTAAGCCACTCTTAAAAACCTGAAACTTTTGATGGTTAATTTATATCCTTTCAAACTGCAGCACTTATGTTTTACACAAGAATCCTTCTTGCCTGCTGACTGTATACCTCCAGAGAATCACAAAGGTAGAACTCCTCTATTGTCAACATTTTACACAAATAAATACAGCTAGATTACATAATCAGTCACTTTTTTCACAAATGTACAAAACAGTATTTTTTTAGAGCATAAAGTGATCATATTGCATACATGCAAATTTTTTTTCTTCTAAATTTGTGTTTCTTTAACAATACTGTACCATGACCCAAAGTGCTATATTCTCAATTACCGATCCCTAAACTCACCTCCAAACAAAAATAACCCACCAGGGTAACCCTGGCAAGGCCCCTCTGTGCATGCCCACACCCCCTGCCACCCATGCACACAGCTCACTGACTACGTCAAGCTGTAGTAGGGTGGCCACCACCACATCCAGAGCCACCCGTTCACGTCTGCCATGAAGGCAGAGAGAGCGGGGAACGACAACGTGCCAGAGGGAGGGCAGCAGGCTCCCAAAGCAGACTGAACCCTGCCCGCATCATGAAAGCACTCTAAGCACTGTGTGATTGGGTAGCTGCTTAAGACCAAGAGCACACCGAAAGCATGAGGGTCGAGTGTCTAGGCCCTTTCCTGGCCGCTGACCCTGGCCCCTGGCCCATCGGAAGACTGCTTGCACGACTCCTGGTATGAGAGCAAGGCCTCGAACTGATGCTTCAGGGACCAGAAGCACACACATTAGGAACTTCAGGTGGGTGGCCAGAAGGTGAAGGCATGTTCACCCTGAACCTGCTGGAGCTGGCAGAAAAACAGGTGGCTTCTCACTTCACAATGAAGTGGAGAAAAAATCCACCCACACTTCTTCCATCACAACCGACAGTCCCCCCCCCCACCCCTCCTCGGAACTGGGATCAATGGACAGCGGAAGCACTTGGCTGCGAGGGACGGTGACTTGACTGCATGGTGGCTTGGAGCACTGGCGAGTCAGACACCTGCAAGCCGTGGGGGAAATGAACGAGAGCAAGTCCACCCCCCGCAGCATAGAGATGCCCACAGGAAGGTGGTCATCACTCCCCAGGGGTTCCCACAAGAGTAGCCACCGTGCATTTATTCTAGCCCCCACCCCCAGTGGGTGAAATGGTCTGCTGCCCTCGCCACAGGAAGGAAGCGCAATCTGTATCTGGCATAAGCGAGAAAGGGCGATCACTCCCTCTTGACTGGAACACACCGTGTCAGAGCAAGGCTCATGAGCAAGTACGAAACTGGAAGGGGGGTGTCGGCATGACTCCACATTAGAAGCGAGGGCCACTTATGATGGGTGGCCAGAGAATGGAGGCACGTCTACCTGTGGACCGCCAGAATGGGCAGGTATGCAGATGGCTGTACGCTTAGCCAGAAAGTGTAACAAGATGCACTCCAAACCTCCTCCATCAATTGGTTGGGTGGACCGTGACAACTACAGGTCAGACGTCAAGTCTCCAGAAGAGGTGGAAACTGCAGAAAGTCTCGGCAACAGCGCAGACACTGAATGGCTGAAAATCGGAGAGACAGACGCAAGTGAAGAGGGGCCAAAAGCTCAGAGAGCGAAAGAGGGAAGGCCACCACAGAAGCGGAAGATGGAAAAGTAATCCTCTCCAAGCCGGAAGCAGGGAGGAATCCACGCTAAGCAACTAAGTGAAAAACAAAACACCTAGAACAAAAGAACAGGAGAGTGACAAAAACACTAAGTCACAGTCTCGCAAATCAATAAAACAAAGCGTGGAAAGGGATAAACCCATGTTGCATCACTAGGTGAAAAAAACAAAACACTTAGCACAAAAGTAGGGGATTGACGATAGCACTGAGTCACGGACCCGCATCAAACAAAGCAAAAGTGTGATTACACGGAGAAAAATCCTGTAATAGCTTTAAGGCTAAGTGAACAAGCAAAACACCTAGCACAAAACTCAGGGAGTGATGAAGCACTTTGAGTCACAGACCTGCACAAAGCAACCAATGAGTACATGAAAACACTCCAGGAAGAAACCCAGCGATGTGTATATTCCCTGTGTAGTTATTGTCAGATGAAAAATGAATGAAAAATACTACGCTAAGTCAAAAAACTGTCTAACGAAACAGTATTACATAAAGACAGCAACAAGGAGAGAACACAAAGCTCCCTTTCCTTTGCAAATGACAGCATAGAGCAGAAAGGCACAACAATGCAAGAGAAAGTTAGCTTGACCTAGTCAGTAAACTGTGCGCATGGGTGGCATGTGGTGTGCGCATGCGTGGAGGGGTCTTACCAGGATTACCCTGGTGGGTTATTTTTGTTTGGAGGCAAGTTTAGGGATCGCTAATTGGGAATATAACACTTTGGGCCATGGTACAGTATTGTGACAAGAAATAGCTTTTTTTACAGACATGGACACCTCCCCCCCACCTTCCAAAAAAAAAAAAGCTTTCTTAGAGTTCCGACCAGACTACAGAAAGTAGAATTAAAGAGAACACGAAAGGGGATTATCAAAGTCACATTTTTATTGCTCTCACCTTCAGCATTAGATCCCCAATGTTGCCAAGAGCACGAAACTTGCCAGCTGTGATCTTCAATGCATCCATCAAACGAAGGCACTTTTTCTGACATTCCAAAGACTCTTCTAATTTTCCCAGTGACTTCTGGGCAAGCCCCAGGTTGCAGTATGCTCGAGCAAGGCCCAGACGGTCCCGCCGTTTCTGAACGAGAGCAAGGTCTTGTTCATAGTACCGAACAGCATCTGTATAGTTTGCCATGCTGAAATGCACATACCCAAGGTTAAAGCATGCTTTACTCTCCGATTCTGCATCTCTTAATTCCCGAGACAGGACCAGAAACTGCTCAAAGAAAGACACAGCAGTAGGAAAATCCCCTCGGGCACAATGAAAATTTCCTAAATTGCATAAGGCCCGAGCCTCACTTGGGATATCTTTCAACTCCCGGGCAACGTTAAGATGGGAGACATAATGCTGCAAGGCATTTTCATATATCCCCAGTGACTGATATGCCACCGCCAGGTTGCCATGTGTGGATCCCTGAGAATGGAAATCACCGACATCCGTGGCAATGGACAGCGCTTGCTTGTGGTACCTGACCGCCTGCTCGTGCTTGCCGAGAGCACTGTATGCATTGCCCATGTTTCCACACGCCCGGCCTTGGCTGGCTTTGTCTGCTAGTGCTCTGGCGATCTCCAGGTGCTTCTTGTGGAGTTTCAGCGCTGCCTCGTGTTCCCCCAGCTGGTGATATATTATCCCCAAGTTAGCACACGCACGCCCTTCTGCAACCCTGTCTTTAGTCTGCAAAGCATTGTCAAGCTGCTTCTCGTGGTAATACTGGGCTTGCTGCAACAAGTTGGCGCACCGGGCAGCATGACCAAGTCCTGCATAGGCCCGTGCCTCCAGCATTCTGTCATGACACTGTTCCGCAATTTTCAACACCTCTTTGTGGTAGGTCATTGCTTTCATGTAATCTCGCTTATAGTGATATGCACTCCCAAGATTACTAAATGCACGTGCCTCCTCCACAGGCGACTTCAGCACACGTGCCATTTTTAGATGCTCCTGGTGACACTCTACTGCACTGTGGAAGTTTCCCATGGCTAGATACACTGCTCCTACATTGCCAATCTCCCTTGCCTCGCTGACTCTATCATTTCCCTGCTTCAGCAGCAAAACACACTGCTTGTGGCTAGCAAGTGCATTGGGGTAGTCGCCAACAGCAGTGTACACGTGCCCAAGACTGCTGAGAGCAGAGCCTGCAGTCTGACGTTGACGGAGCCTCATCGCCAACACCAGCTGGAAGCGGTGATGGGTGAGAGATTCCTTGTACTGTCCCTTGGTGAAAAAAGCAGATCCCAGGTTTCCGTATGCTCTGCACTCCCCCTCTTGATCCCCTGCACGTATCGAAAGCATGTTAACCATTCGACAGCTGCTACCAAAAGCATGTTAACCATTTGACTGCTGATACCAAAAGCATGCAAACCATTTGACTGCTCTTATCAAAAGTATATTATCCATTTGACTGCTGATACAAAAAGCATGTTAACCATCTGAATGCTCATGCTAAACATATATCTTAACCCTGGTTAATACTGAACCATGTTAACCATTTGAGTGCTTACACCAAAAGAGTGTTAAATATTTGTCTGCACACACCAAAATCATGTTAACCATTTCACTGCTCATACCAAAAGCATGTTTACCGTTTGACTCCACAGCACTTTTTAGAAACACTTCCTTAATACTTCTCCCTCATGTTCATGATAAAGTGTTAACACAAGCAACATAAGAAATGAAGTACACTCAACTGAATTTTCTAAATATGGTTACTGTATCACCTTCTGACAGTTTAGGTGCCTTTTCTTAAAAAAAAAAGAAGCTAGAATTAGCTATTTGCTTTGTTCATTTCCATTTCCAAAAATAATTTAACCTGAAGATTTATAGTATGCATGGATTTTTCTGTGAATATAGATTCAAAAATCTAAGTGAACACTTATGGGATATGCTGCAAGTTTTGTTGTTTATTTCTGGCAATCAAATACCTTAAACAAATTGCTATTGGGTCCTAAAACCTACTTTCACGGCTTGAAGAATTCTGGAAATGAGTGTATAGGTCTCAAATTGCAGCTAAATGTGTCCCTTGCCCCTTCCTGCTATGAAATCAAATCCATAGCAAATAAAGTCTGAAATTTGGAACTATATTTAAAGCTAAAATGTTTTATAATAAAATTATCTGATTAGTTCATCATATGCCTCCTCCTGCTGCTAAAAGAAGCCCATGTAACAGAAGTGCACTATAGCAATCTTCCTGTACTCACCGAGTGATTTGGCCACAGCAAGGTCCTGCTGCATGTAATAGATGGCTTTGTCTAAAGCCCCCAGCCCCCAGTGAGCACTTGCTAATGCTGAAAACACAGAGCCTCGCAGCTTCAGACTGCATGTTCCCACCTGCAGTGCTGACTCCAGCACAGACACTGCAGCACTGTAGTTCGACGCAGCCAGCAACTCCTGGCCCACCACTGCCATAAGCACAAAGGGGGACCGCACCAGCCGCAACTTCTCCAGCTGCTGAAATGTGGCCTGAAATTTATCTGAAACAGACCAGCATCACACATACTAACAACCTATATTCTCTCTACAGTCAAGGTTTATGCTGTGTGGATACATTTCAGTTGGAAAAAAAGTGTACACATGCTGGTCAGCTGGAGACCAAACAAGTTAAAATATTTTATATTACTACTATTGCAGTACATGAGGATTAGTATATTTTATTTTTAGCCAAGACCAGTAGCAACATTATTAGAGCAGTAGGAACATCAACAATGATCAGACAACAGCAATAGTGAATAGTGATGGGTTACTGTTTGAGGCACTGGCATAACTAAAACATCCCCCCCACCCCACAAAAATTGTAATTTCTTCCATCGTCCAATACAATCTAGAGGCGCACGTCTCTTTGGTATATTTCATCCTCCACACCACCTAGGTTTTAAACTATTCATCAGCAGCTAATGATGTCTTCATCTACCTTTGAGAGGTGAGACGAGGGCTGCGTCTCGCAGACCAGCAAGTAGATGGCCATTAGCTGGTTCCTGCACCAGTCCTGCAGCAAAAGTTCCCAGTGCCTGGCCATGTTGACCGAGGTGTTGTAGAGCAATAGCTTCACGCAAATAGGCCTACAGTAACAGAAAAAAATTTATTCTTAAAATAATGAACCACATGCACACATAAAATAAAACCTGTCATTCAGAGACCAGACAGCACAGACCTGCACGGTGTGTGCTGCTGAAGATGCTAATGTTCAAAATCTACACACCTTTTACAGTGCATGGTATTTAACAGCTGATGTGAAAAGGAAGTTACAGAAGTCCCTTTAAACATTACTACAAGTTGTGCATCACCAAAAAAATACACTACAACAAAAACAAAGCCATATCTAACCACCAATTAAAAAACCATGACCTGTAAATGTCTGCATTAAAGCAATGAGCCTGCAATGCTCACACTTGATCCACAGCACCATAAAGATAAGAGCATTTCTAAGCTCCGCACAGCATGTATTTACACTATTCGCTGATAATATGCTGCTGAATCCTACTTCCTAGATGATAAAAAGTTTGATAATTTAAACAGATTATGCTTATCATCCATTCTGAAATCTGACTACAGGATGCCAGGGGGCCACTGGAAGCTCTGATTGTGACAAGACAGTTTTAAACACATGCCACCCAGTTAACAGCAAGTGACACAGCTTCAGCTGCCTAGTTAAGGCTTTTATCTTCAAAGCTTTGTGGAAATTTGAGCTTTATGCAGACTCCACAGCCCTCCCCAAAACACTAAACTGCCAAACTGCCTTTCTGCACCATCTTACTACAGCTATCAAATGGATGATTTTTACACTCCATCTTACTACAGCTATCAAATGGGTGATTGTCACACTTTTTCTTACTACAGCTATCAGTTTGGTGAATGTTGCAGTCCATCTTACTAGTGAGTCAGCTGCAGCTGTGTTACTAGACTTGGACAGCCCAGTTACTTGCAGCTGTGTCACTAGACTTGACAGCTCATTTTGTTGCACCTACGTCACTAAACTTGACAGCCCAGTCGGCTGCAACTGTGTTGCTAGACTTCACAGCTAGTCAATCTGGCAATTTTACTGACTGGCAGGTGACAATAAATGATGCAAGTAGAAGAAATTAAATCTGATGGGAGGCAACCAAAAATTTCTGAAGCCAGTCTACAGCATGTGGTTTAACTGTGGTAAGGGTTATCACATGTAGCCCTAGCTTTCACTGCTCACACGTACTGTGCAGAATGGCATCACGCACGGTGCTTCTTATCTTCTCTACAGGCTTCTATGCCAGTGCTTTAGGTGATCTTGGCAATATTTCTTCCTCATGGTGGCATTTGCATTAAATCTTATGGGGTACTGTAAGGAAGAATGTTAGCCGAGACCCAGCCATGGAAAACAAATAGCCGGGTCTTTAAGGATCAGTGTGAGATGCCCAAACTGTGTACACAGGCATGTTGTCCCTGTGCACAAGCCAGTTCTCAGTGCACCAGTTCTCTGGGCATCTGCACCTGATGCTCCGGCTGATGACAACAGCATCCCTCCCCTGCCGCACAATGTGCAACTTTGGAGACAGAGGCTAACTGGTCATGCTTAAGACAAGATCCTGCTCCAAAGACAAGAAAAATGGACATTAACCTTATTCTATCTATTCTCCCATCTCCACATAATGTTAGCAATAGTTAGTACCCACAAGAAGGAAGTGCAGATGAAAGTACATTATAATTTATATGAACACACGCTGTAATCATATATATGTACCCCTAGGTGCACATCCACATATTGTAAGAAATATATCGTCCCACGCTGTGCCATCTACATGCGACTTCACTAGGTGTCTGTTTTTTGTCTTTAGTCTTTATCCGTGTTATCGCGACAGAAGGGTAATGCCCCAAAACGTTGACTGTGTCATTTATAGCTTGGTTCAGTTTCTTTGTTGAAACTTAGTGTTTATTTCTAAGTGGAAATGCTTTTCATTATATATTTATGGAAATATAAGCCATCTTGTGAAATAAACAATGGTGACACTGCGTGTGCTGGCCAAGGCATCATCCAGTAAGAAAAAATCTGTAGGCTTCTGAGGGCTAATTAAACACAAAAACAACACTACTTCCATCATACTTCTTATGTGGTCCTTACTTCTTTTTCACGTAAAATAAACACACAATTTTAAAAGTAAGAATAAAAGATGAACAGCTCTGTGGACCACCCACACATCCAGCCCAGTCCACAAGGAAGGAAGAGTAGCAATCATGGTTCTTCTAGACGCAACTGGTTAATTAAGACTTACAAGGACCTCAAACCTACAGGCCTCCTTCCTTGTGACCCCACCTGCCCACTGCAAAATCAGTCCTGAGTAACCATCCACCTGGCCAGGTGTGTGTGCACAATCAAACACGTGCCGTCTGCTCCCCCCCTCCCCCGACATCCACCAGTACAGGCACATCCCTGGGCCCCGCTATTTTGGCGTCACAAGGATAGGTCGGGGATGTGAACAGGTAAGCTGACTCACTGAGCCCTATTCACTACCTCAACGCTACAAAGGTACATGTACACAAACGTTTTGCATGTGCTAAAACTTTGCTTGAGAGAGAATGTATGTGCGTTTTAACAATGACACACATTTTCCTTTCCATTGCCAAGAAAATACTATTAAATCGTTGTTTTAAATATAATGTTGAGAAAACATTTATAAGTATTTAATGAAACCACTTAAAAACATTATATTTCTTACAAGCGTCAGATAATACAGCGAAACATTAGCATTGCTCGCCTGTTGGCCAGACGGCGACACGCGTCAGGTCACAAACACACCGTCGCGGTAACGTCACCCAGCCCTTGCACCCCAGGGCAGGGGCTCTGACGTCACCCGTTGCCTCGCTCGGGTTAGTCGCGTGCCTCGTGTCTGCGAAACCCGTCTTTCTTGACTACTTAGGTGTTTTTAAACCAGACAACCCGCACTTCTTACCTGTTCGTCTGCAAATGGGAGGAAAAAATTCTTCATCTTGAAAATAACTTCTCGATCATATAACACAATATAAACTGAAACGCTATTGTCAGTTATGATCTGCCGGGGTATGGTTAAAGTAAAGAATGTTACTCATTAGTATGATTATTTGTAAAGTGATTTATTCCCAGCGACTACAGTCGATGTGTAACTTGTGTAACGATGTGCAAGACGACAATCACTACCAGAGAAGCAGGCGTCCTGCAGGTGCGTATATAAACTAAATAAAATTGTTTATAACAGTAACAAAAATAATTATTAAATTTTATTCCCTTTAATTTCCTGTCGATACAAAATTATATTTTTGCAGCCAACTCCACAGCATTAAACTATCCTTATTTCTAGATTTATTCCGACATGGCAGGCCGAGCTCTCCAGAGTTCAGCGTTTCTATCCCATGCTTTTCGTGTTTTCGTCGATTCACGTGGGCCCAAAGTGTGTATCAAAAACGGAGCTCGTAATAAAAGGCACCCATTTGCCGCTGAAACAAAAGTACTTCACTCGAGGTGAAGCGCGCGGGTAACTCGAGTCGGGACGACCCGTCTCTGCCGACCCCTACCCCCACCCCTACCGTCAACTTTGCGTGTACACACAGACCGCAGCTGTTGTCCCTACTTGCCCACAAGCACCCGGAGAAAACCCCGACGCCCACCCGAACCGAACAGGGTTCCAGCTCGTGGCAATCACGTCCGCGCATTGTCGCTATGCTACGGACCGCCCCAACAAACCTTGTAAAATATCTGACATTTTCAGAGAGAGTTTCTTGGTGCCGTAATAGGCCTTGCTATTCAATCTTGGAAGTGAAAGTCCATTCTGAAAAAAAAAAGAGAGACCTCTAGGACAACTTGTAGGTCATGTCGGGAGTGGATGGGGGTATGTGCGGGCAAAGAGTACAGCGAGTCTACTCTGCACATCCTCTGTTCGCTGAATAACAAACCCCTCGAGCAGTCGTTCGTTTGGCAAATCGCATTTCCACCAATTATCCCTCCACCTAACTATATTTTCTATTCTTGAAGAAAGTTCGTATAAAAATCTCTACTTCTCGTGGTTAGATCCTGTAATTTCGCGTTTCACAAATACTGCCAAGTGCATTTGCCGAAAGACCCGTCCCCCCCGCCCCCCCCCCCCAAAAAAAAAACCCTGCGCGTTTCTTTGTTCTAGACGGAGAGCGCCTATCAGTCCCTGGGCGACGAAACTCCTGTCGAAGTGAGCAACACAATACCTGTGCGAAATGTACCATGTCTGACAAAGAGTCAATTATCTTTCACTTCGTGCATATATGGTCAGTCAACGCCGGGCCACCCGAACACCACTGGGTAAACACACAGCCTCCCTTTCACAGTTTCACTCCAAACCAACTTCTTTCTGCCCTACCTCTTCTGCCCCGTACTTGGAAGCGCGCGCGCGCGCGTGTGCGTGCGCGCATGCGTGTGTGTGGAACAAATTGGTGGAGCAAGCTAGCAAATGTCACTTGGTTACTCTTTCTCACGGATCAATTAAACAGCCCGAGCAAACTGCTGCTCACCTGAGATTGCCAGGCAGGACCGGCGTGTGTGCGGCTTCTGCCGTGGCACCGCATCGCTCACCCAACCCTCGCACTCGTCATTCGTGTCGTGGTGTTAATTATTTAAACACAGCCTTCCTTCCGGCGCCCACATCGTCGTCGCTATACAGCGGACGACAGCAAAACTGAGGTTACCAACGACACTCGACACGAACTTGTACCACTGCATGTGGCCGCAACACCCACTACCCGATGATTCCCAACGTCAACAAATATTTTACAATCATCCCCATCAGCCATCCAAAACAGAGCAATCATTTTACAATGTCCTCCGACCCTACTGGCAGTTTTACTTTCACTTCCCATCCCAACAACCATTTTTGAGGAACTCCCAACCATAAATTCACACTGCCCCACACTGATACCGTTTGTGCGATCGTGGGTGTTGTTCAGACGGTTATGATGTGCACAATGTTTCTCCGTGGATGAAGAATGAGCAGAACTCAAAAGTACCTCCAGCAAGTTCTGCACCACCAGAAAACAGTTCCACTCCGGCCAGTCGTGTCCGACCCTGTTGCTGACATGTTGGTTCAGATCAAAAGAGTAAACTGTTCCCAGCGCCACCAACTACTGCGCCCCTCGCTCAGTGGGCATCGGTTAACAGCACGAGCCACTTGTGGGAAACAAGTTCTGC
Source organism: Lanistes nyassanus (assembly GCA_004794575.1). Classification (NCBI taxonomy): domain Eukaryota; kingdom Metazoa; phylum Mollusca; class Gastropoda; order Architaenioglossa; family Ampullariidae; genus Lanistes; species Lanistes nyassanus. The sequence goes on along the minus strand of SMGT01012136.1, from coordinate 178,336 downwards.
CCTGTGGTTTCGGTCTTCATGGGCCCTCAGCCACCACGACACTTCTGTCTGCAAGTGATGATGGTGGTGGTGCCTGGACTGTTACAGGCTATCAACTCCATGCAGGAGTCGAATTCATGGGCGTTGGTTAAACCTAAACCGATCGCGATCACGTGACAAACTATCGGTTAGCGACATTTGTTGGGAATTCATGGATGTCTTCGGGAGTTAACCGATGACCACTAACCACAGTTGTTTATTCGTGCTTGGCAGCGTAAGACGTTGAGAAGGAGAGACGGCCCATTCCACAAGACGGCAGTAATGTACTCAAAGCTCGCTATTAAAACAATTGGAATTTATCCCGAGCTCAAGCGCTTACAAAATAAAACTACGAAACACTTGAAAAGGCACACAGCACACACACGTTTTGTGCGTACATATGCACACTGACAGTACGTCTGAAGAAAACAGTAAATTGTGCCCACAAAGTCCGATGTGTGAACACTTAATTGTTGGGTCAATCCACATCATTTATTTCTTCGTTGTGCATTAAGTTCGCCTTTCTCGTTTTCTTCGTGTCGCTCGCAGTTTTTTAAGTGGGAAGTAAACAGTGTGGCTCGGAGCGCATGCCTAGTGACGGTCTGTGCTCGAGTATTACAAAATACCCGCCAGTTAGCTGACGGGAAGTGGTTAGTCGTCGTTCATGGATCGGCAGTCTGGGGGCTCTCGTCACTGATCGGCTGCAGTCTGACGCAGGCTCGGCGGGGACTGCATGCAGTGCTGTCTAATCACCGTGCTCAGCTGCATACCACTTCGGCCTGGTAACGGCCAGCGGCCCAGACAGACAGGCTGTGCAGGTGGGGAGGGTATTACCGGACACTTGACTATCAAACCTGCTGGCTGACCATGAAATAAAGCATTCGTGCATCCTACAGGAAGGCAACATCAGACGAGACATCTACAACCAATAAGAAAACTGAGTGAACACTTGTCGCGAAGTTGAACTGAAGCGACTGAATATGCATATAAAGATCTGTTTGCAGTCTATGAGCCGTGTTCCCTGGACTGACACACAGATCATACTGTCACACTAGGTGTGCGCAGGTTCTTTAAGCTGACTGAGTTGTGTTCAGGGACTCCTGAGAGATATTACTCTGGTATCACTATCACTTTTCACTCGCCCCGCCACCCAATGCTAGAACAGTGTACAGTCACACCTCGGGAAACGAAGTAGAGATTATTCATGGCCGACACCAATTATCACGCATCCATCTGGTGCTTAACACAACACAGATTTATTTCGGGGGTGCGCATGGGTGACCTTACACAGCTCCTATTCTACCAACAGCAAAGGTAATAAGATAAAGCTTTTAATTCTCAGCCTTCTGTCGATGTTCTTCCCCAGTCTAGCAAAAGTTATCCTTCAAAATTCTGTCGATGATCAAATCATCAATTTGTACTAGAAGTGAGCGAAATAAGCTCAACTATAACAATCTTAAACATACAACAGCAACAAAAAGAAGAAACCGTACTTTCCTTCCCTTGAGTTGGAATGGCTGGCTATAGGACCATTTCATCATTCTAACTCTCTTGCGAGGCGATGCATGTATCCCATGACAGCAGCACACGTACAGCGCCGCATCCTGTTCCTGCCTCCATGTTGCGCTCCCCCGTGCTGTCGCGAGGTCCCGTATCGCAGCAGCTCAAGATGTCAATGCACATCAGGACCAGACATCAGCAACACTAAGTCGTCACTCCAAACTTTGCTATCAACAACACCGCCACAGAGGACCGTTACACGAGTGCAGGGAGGGGGCCTCATGTCCACCACCGACGTGGCGGCAGCAGTCCCCCGGTGAAACAAAACGTCACTTCGTCATTTGCCCTGACACGTTCAAGTAGCTCCTCACCTAAATGTTGAACTGATACAACCACTTGCCTCTCCAGCTATTCGTCTTTTGCCCGAGCTCCGCGCCGGGCTCAACGGATACCAAGTCCAACTGATTGATAATCGATAAGCACCTTGGCAGCTAGAGGACAGATACGGTACCCGTGTGCATATCTCATCGCCACAACATGCTGTCTGCCCACGACTACGGTACCTGTGGGCACATCGCCCCAACGTGCCATGAACAGCGGCAGGGCAGGGGTTCGAGCAGACGATGTGCGCGTGTCGCACGCATGCGAGCCAGAGCTCTCGCGGACAGCCGTGGTTACACCATTCTAACTTACACCACGCTCCGAGCCTGGCTGGCCACACCACGCGCCACCTCATTCAACGGTCAGTGCCGCGCAAGGCATGTGCGCTCGCGCGCGCGTTATGTGTGTATGGGGGGGGGGGGAGATGGTTGGGTCGGGGAAAGGGAGAGCACTGCAAGTCCGCTATTCCTTCTAAGGATGGCGCTTTTTTCGCACCTCGCTCTCAGCAGTCGTGTCGCCGCAAACCTCCACCTTCATTCTAACCTCCACCTCCCTCCAGCGCGTTTTGCTGAGCTGTCACGGTGACCTAGTGTCCGTGTCTCAGCGGACAACGCAGGCAGCCTTCCGTTTCCCTTCTCCGTATCCCACGTACATAAAGGTGCTGACGGCGCAGCAGAAGGGAGTCTTACAAACTCGACGAACGCAAGTTATAAGCAAGGTAGTTAGGCTTCAACGTGGGGGCTCTTACGTCACCACCTTGCTTTATTTGCGTTCCTAATGTCTGTGCAAGCCGCCCCAGTACTGTGTAACTGGTCATTTCGGGGTTTTCGTTGTTTTCAGCAACCGTCGGCTACTTGGAAGTGCACAAGCCCTCAGGAACGTCAGTTGTGTCGTCAGCGGGCCGCCAGCTTACCCCTATTCTTTCTGTATTCCCTCAAAGCGACGTGCGGCGCATGTCCGATATCCTACCAGACGACTGTGGTGCCCGCCCGTTGCGAGAATAGTTATCACACTATCCGGGAGCCTTAGTGGGCATGCCCTCGTCACGTTTAGACGTACTTCCCGGAAGTTTCTCCACGATCTATTGAGTTTTAATTGATAAACCATGTATCTAGAGTTCTCAAACGTATGTCTGTCAACTGTCAGCAAAGTCTGATCGATCCATTTTCCCGTTTCGTTCTGTCTTTAAATAAACACGAAATACTAGTTTTCACTTGGGATCTTTTTTTGTGTGTGTGTGTCGCCTAATCCACAGCCCATGCGCCTGTCACACATGCGCAGTGAAGCCATACGGATAGCGGACAACTATTCTCAACACACCGGCGGCGGAAGGCAACACGTCATCATTAAACATTACACTCTCGAGGATGAAGTTTTTGTTATACTTGCATTCATAATGTGAAGACGATTGTTGATGAAAATCTGTGGTCGCTATTGCATTCACCCGATTCACCGAAGTGGCAGAACTCAAGGAGTTCCATCGTTTGATGCCACAGTTGAAGCGACCGATAGAATGTGTGTACACTAGAATGCGTCCTGAAATATTCCAACATCTTTGTCTTTTTTGTGATAACTTTTGTTTCCTGTCCTAAGCAAAGGTCTATCTGGAACAGCGCTTATTAATTCCCCCCCCCCCTTTTCTCTGAATCAAGGGCATGTCACTGTGAGAAATGCGAAAAGTTACGTCCCTTGTTTCCGCCGTCCGAGGTTTTTTTTTGTTTTGTTTTGGGTTTTTTTCTTCCGCTTTTGTGGCAAAGAAAGCGGACGTACCGACTGCTATATCGTGACATATAGGAGAGACAGTGCAAACAGGCAGATGCACAATTTGTATTTCACTGCCGGCTTCAAAAAGACGGGCTTAATACTACAATACTCGAGATCCTCGAGTCACCTCATTTTTTTTCACCCCTCACGTCCGGGTTTTCCTCTTTACAGAGGATGCTCATCACCCAAATCTGAGCGCGCTGCTTCACTCCGTTCACCAGATGCAGGCACTCCAGTATCTTCTTTAGTCCGTTTGCTCCACCGGGGAACATAGGGCCTCAACGACACTCCTCCAGCGGACTCGGTTCGCGGCGGTCTTCTTCAGCTGGGCCCATGTCCATCCGACTGCCTTCATTTCATCCTCCGTGCACCTCCTCCATGTCTGTCTTGGCCGGCCAACTTTTCTTTTCCCTTGTGGGTTCCAGTCAAGGGCTTGCCTTGTGATGTTAGCACTCCAGTATCGAACAGGGCCAAATTACTCGGCGAGACAAAAAGAGGTCGCATGTGCTAGCAGAATGTTTTTTTAAAAAAAGGAAAAATATTTTCTTGGCCCCTCCCTTCCGCAGCCACCCCCTCGTCCGTTCGCTTTAATAAAGGTACATCTACATCTGATTGCATTATACCTTTGTTCCCATAGCAGCCAACATCAGACACTATCAGCGTGCTTCTGGGTGTACCCTTTCCCTACATGTGTCATGTGTTTACACGTGTTGCTCTTTTCCAACAATGTATGGTTAGGCAAAACTTTCTACAACTGTGTTCCCCCGTCTCCTATTCTCGCTCTGTCCGACCCCTGTCGCTGGCATCAGGAGTGTCTTGCTGTAAATTCTTTTAAGAACACCTGCACAGATGTCTCGAGACCCCCAATTAAAGTGTTTGCTGCCGCCACAGTTGCCAATTTCGTTTTGTCAAAACTCACACAATTTTCCAGGTGAAATACTGTGAAATGCCCCTCCTTCGTCACGTGGTCACGCATGACTTCTGCTCTTTCTCACAAACACAGACACGCACCTCTCCACTCACCCCTCTGACACGGAGGGTTTGGCGGCGATATGGCAGTCGTACACTAACTATACATACACCATCTGAACAAAAGATGTAGGCGACGTATGTGTATGCCTGGCGTCTACTAAAGCAGGTTTCCCTTCCATTCGCTAACCATATTAGACCCAACGCGCAGGCGTGACGCTGTTTCCGGGGATGCCATTCAAGTGTAGAGCGTCTATCCCACGCTGAAGATGAAAGGTGTCGTCTGCACATGTGTTCTGCAGACCGGAAAAAGTGTAATTACGGCTCCACGTCATATCGGCGTGCGAATGTACAAAGTCGGCAACCCAGTGGCAGATCTAGGGGGCCTCTGGAAAGAAAGAAGCCTTCAGAAATGCTACCTGCGTGTACGTGCCTTCGCGTATGACCACGAGATCCACTATCTGCATTTTTACGCATGACGGACCCATTTCCTCTGCCACAGTGCATGATTTGGTTACCAGCCTGCTGGTAGTACTTTCCGCTGCATTCAAGCTCAAAACTATACCAGCTTGCTGGTAGTACTTACCGCTGCATTCAAGCTCAAAACTAAACCCATGCACACACGCATGCACACATGTGAACGAACATGCAAGCGAATGCACCCAGGCACACACACCACTATAAACGTAGTAATATTCAAGGTGGACAGGCAGCTTCGGTTTTCCTCTGTGACACATACACTCAACACATAACAGTGCATCCTAGACTTAATTACTAATTAGAAGGGGCTCCTGACAGTTTTATAACTGAGGATATGCACACTTTGATACCAAAGACATCATCACTACCCAGCTCCTCGGTATCTAACCGTGCAGAGAAAGTTGGCCAGAACGGACCAGATTCACATACAACTCCGATTCATATGCAATCTTCTAGCCCAGGAACTGTTCTGCTCCAACAGGACATATGCCAATTGAAATACATGT
>SMGT01012136.1:96855-171897 GCA_004794575.1 Lanistes nyassanus | reverse complement strand
TTCCCCCCCCCCCCCCCCCGCACCTCCTATTTGCTACCCAGGCAGCTGACGCTCTTACGTTAGCACTCGGGGTCATTTCCCCACTGCCCTGCCTGCCATGTCAAACTGCCCTAGGCCTTGACACAAACAGGTAAAGGGATCCAAGTCCTTGTCCCTGACTACCCGAGTGGACGCCAGTGTGCAGATGCTGAGAGAGTACACCAAAGCGGCTGACACCTCAATAAAGGCATGGTGATGAGGACAGCTCACTGTGCCCAGTCAGCACTCAGCAGGCACAGACTGTGGTCTGGCTTAGGGAATGGAGCCTGTCATATCAAAGACCAAAACTTTGTGGTGGCCACTAGCCTGAAGATTTAGGTTAGGTTAAATGGGCATTTTATCACATTTTTGTCAAAAGGCCAAGCATAGAATCCACAGCTTACAAATGCTCTAGCAAAGCCCCAGTTCACATCCACATCCTGCAGCTTATATGCTTCAAGGTCAGTCTGACCAATCTGTAAGCTAACCCGTCTCCCCCACCCCACCCAAGGAGAAACTTTGTAAGCAAAAATTAACTACTGTAATGTAAAACTAAGGGAGACAAACTACATAGTCCACTTAAGCCTTTAATCCCCTTGTTTAAGCCGCCACCTAGCACTCTCACATAATCACCAGGCCAGGTGGGTGCAGTAATTAGGTGCCCCAGGGCTCGTGTTCACACTTCCAGTCCAGAGTGTTGAGCAGCATGTGAAGCATGTAGCAGGGTGAGACAAGATGTTACTGGGACCTGATAGGCCTCAGGCACAGCTGGGATTTAGATAACAAGCTATCACATAGACGTCATCTGCTGGCCAGATACAGGGTTAGTTAGGCAGGGAGGAATTACATCCCAAAAAGGCCGTTAAAGATTTAGCGTCAGCCATCAGGGCTTTGATCAGTTCAAAGAGGTGAACTGCCCAGGGGCAGGGGCAGGTTAGGTCCACTAAGATACCTGTATAGGGAGGGCTAGGAGGGACCCATGAGGCATGACTAATGCTATCTCTGTCCTGATTGGTTGATGTATGTATCATGATGACACGTGAGTGTGAATGCAGCAATGTATGAATGAAAGGTCAGAATAAAAGGACAGGGTTTAGAATGTCAAGTTATCTTCTGCTAAATCTTCTGCTGAATCTTCTGTGAGCATCGTCTACTAAACCAGCAGCTTACTCTCCGGCTGGAACTTCTACATAATCACCTTTTGAGAGTCTTGTGGAAGGCTGTGTTCAGCCTTGTTGCTGTTGCAAGCAGAGCTGTCACCTTCAACTGGGCTTGTGTGAAGTCCCGTAGCTGCCCTGCATGCCTAGAGCAAACAAGTACTGTGTGGAAAGGAGGTCTTTGAGGTTGCTGGATCCCTCAAGACTGGTGTGCGACTCTTAGCAGGTGTTCCTCTGCAGCAAAGATGCCATCTTCGCTGACCAGGAAAAAGAAGGGACCACAGAAAGTAAAGGTGGAAATCAAGGGACTAAAGGGAGACAGCAGTATTGAACCAGAAGCAGAGATCCAGCCTTGAGTGACCGTACGTAACTGAACTCAAGTGGAGTGAGTTCAGAGGGCAAAAGTTGACCAAGAAGCGTTGCACAGTGGGTGTTTACAATCCTCAGTAAGCATTGTGTCCAGAGCCAAAGGACATGAAGAAGAGCTCGACAACACGCGTCTGCTGTTACCCAGGACCAGCCAGGAGTACCTTCTGTCATGTCAATGTTTCAGAAAGCGGAGAGGGGCACCCCATGGCACAATTGTGCAGACTGTGAAAACAACCAGGTGACGAGTGTTGTGTGTTCTATACATGGTCATAGTGTGTGTGCAGTTGAAACAGGTACATGTGTCTTGAGCTTATGTTTAGCAGGGCAGGTGAGGGAAGGAGTTGTGTGTTGTTAGCTGAACGAGAAAGTAAGCCAGGATTCATGACTTATATAAGCCTAGATATTTCACTCTGTAAATACTCACTATCTGTAAATAATATTCTCTTTCCTCTCACTGTATTATAGAGTCTGTGATTGTGGGGAGATTGTTATTGGATAGGGGCTCAGGCCACGGTGTGCAGTGAGATAGTTATTAAAAAATCATAATACAGTGATAATGTTTCCACCTCTTAATGGCAGTTGTGTGGACCGCACACAAGGATGAGTTAAGAGAAAAAGTAAGCTCCCATGTGACCACAAACTTAATTACAGTTCACATGATATAAAGAAAGAATCAATTTCACTGCTGGATGATAAGCATGAGGGTTACTAAGACAAACATGATCTCAACAATTATGCTGATCCACTGATAAGGTAAACACAGGCTTACTTTGGTTCTCTGAGACAAACATGATCTCAACAATTATGCTGATCCACTGATGATAAGACAAAGACTTACTTTGGTCCACTTGGGGTTCAGCTGGCGAGAAGTAAATGCATCCTGCTGACTCTCTTTGAAATGTCCAAGCTTGAAATGAGCAGCTGCACGATTTGTATACAAGATGTGATTGGACGGATCAAGTGTAATAGCCTCAGTGTAAGCCTGTACCGCACGTCTAAAATCACCATTGTTGACCGCCTCGCTGGCCTGACGGACTTTCTGCAAGAATAGCGCCTGCCCACTGGGACTGCTGCAGCTAGGACCTGGCGATGAGGCATGAGGCTGTGCTGCATGCCCATCCACTGCTTCACTGGTTGTGGGTGCTGCATGGACCTCTGCCAAAACTGTGCTACTGGATGATGTGCTTACCTTGAACAGAAAACATCAGCACAAACAATACAGTCATCTTTCAATCTCTCTTCTCTTTCCCCTACCCTAAATTCATATCATCTATGCATTCACACAATCACACTTACTTGCATGTGCATGCACAAAGACTTTCATAGAATGCTGTTACACACAGTCTTATTGAATGGCTGGGCATGTGAAGGGAGGTCCAGTGAATTTGCTTAGAGAAACTGTTCATTAATCATTATGAAATACAACCAGTAATCAATTCTTTGTCATAACTTTAGGACAGATCTGAGCACTATATATATATATATTTGAACAGAACTATATCATTTATGGTTTAGGTTCTTCTTACATAACCACTGCTTCCTTTATAACATAAAGAAGTTACAATACAGTGGACAGGCATCGTTAAAGTGGTGGGGAGGGGGAGGGGAAGCTAACAAAAATTAAACATTTTTAACTGAAGTATTGTGGAAAAATGACAATTTTAACCCAAGCACATATTCCCAGGTTATTTACATATTATGTGTGCTGGGTAGAACTGTGTACCAAAGTTTTTATTTATTTTATTGTAGATTTCTGTTTCAGATTCGGTTTTTGCTTATTGTTTGTTTGAGGCAGGGGGGTAAGTGTAAACAGTTATTCTGGTGGGTTTCTCACTATACAGTCTAATTTATGCAGAACTTAAATTATGACAGTCAACCTGGAACTTCATATGATTTCTTCTAATGTTTCCATCTGTTAACCTGTATGTTAACAGGGTGAAAAAGTGTTCAAATTTTCGATTTAAAAGAAACATTTATATATAGCTTCCACTAACCAAACCTACTTGGTTTTGCTGTGCCCTCGAAAATTCACTTCATATCCCTGATTTAAAGTAGTGTATGCAAACAAGATACTACACAAATAATCCTGACACTGGTCTAACAATCGACGTCACATAATCACAGGCACAATTTGAATTTGTGTTTTGCCGACATAAACAACAACCACCCCCACTCCCCGTCCATTTATACCCGTCTTCCCAACGACAACACCACAAAAATTCCGATCAGCCAGATTACATTCTCAGCAGTACCGCCCTGACGTTCAGCAGGCCTCCCCTACAGACATTCCAACCCCATTACAACTTGCACGCACTACGAGGTACGCTGTCTTGAGCGACACCTCTTCAAAATCTCGGCTTTACGAGTGAATGTGCTCTGTAATGCGGGTATAAATAAAACAACGGACTCACCTTCCCAGCTACCCGTTTCGTTGCCAGCCCAAACTTTTCCATGTCACTTTCTTTGGCACGCAGCAAAACAACGCTAATATCTGGTCATTTCTCGCAAGACTGACAAGTCTCTGAGGCAGAGTCTAAATCCTAAGTTCTGACAGCACTAGGCAGCCCTCCGCTGGGCGCCATATTCGTTCTTCACGCTCCAGCGCCCAGTTCACGGGTTGTGTCACAGCCGTTGACATCCACTCTACATCTCCACTCCACCAACAGGTGCTCTTTCAGTTGATTATATCTCTCGACCTCTTTCCATTGTTACATCCTTGATTGAACGCCTATATCTGGTCACAGGTAACAACTCATCAGTCAGCACATGAATGAGGCCACTTCGCCACCTCCCTGTCGTTACCTGTACCTGTGTACACAGGTGACACTTCATTAAAACGGGACGTAACTCTTGGTCGGTCAGATAACCAGCTGAGAACAGAGTTTCGGTCCTTTAACGATCCGTAACTATTTAATATTTTTTAAATTGTCGCATGGTTGGCTGATTCTTTAACGTCATGTCAACAACGAACGCTACATCACCTGGGGGAGGGGAGGGAATGGTGAAGTGGTCGTGTTGGAGGAAGAGGAAGGGGGAAAAAGGAATTACCCGACTAGAAAATCGTCGAGGGCCAGTCCTGTAAGTGTAAGCAGGTGCCACTTGGGCAAAAATCGAACAAAATTTAAAAGGAGACCTGAAGTGGGTTGGATGAAGGTGCGTATCTCATCTGTCCATCTGATCTTAACAGCGGTTGTAAGGCCCGTTCGCACAATGTATATATTTTACGAGCACCTCTACCTACGAACAGGCAATGACTGAATGAGAAAGCCTATGCTCATTGCTGACAGTACGTACGTTAACAGGTTTCAGGCAATGACCTGGCTTTGAGGAAAAGTAGCTGGGTCAGGGGAAAAAAAGCGAAGGGTAGAGCCGTAGAGGAAGCGTACTTGTGGCGTTGTTCAATTTTATTGCAGCATGGAGCCCATTGCGTTATATCAACTGAATGTGTGTGCACGTATGTAAAGGATTAGTCTAAAACTTAACAGCATAGTGAGTCATATATATGCACATAGGATGATAGGAAAAATACCCGTTTGAAAGTGATTAATCGAGATGAATGAGCCCAGATCAATTGTGAACACGTGCACGGTTGTAACTGGTGTAGTGTGTGGCAGAATTGCCCGAAGTAGGGAGCGGTAGGGCCAGGGGAGGGGTACGTGGACGCACGAGGCATCGATCTCTTGGAGCTGTCGGGCACCAGGGTCCAGCAAGGTCGGGGTAGGGGTTATAATGATCGACATCATGTGATGGATTACATCGCAGACATAGAAATATATCTCTCAATGATCGCAGATTGTAAGATGGTCTTTCCCAGACAATGTCCTAATTAAAAAGCCACAGAGACTGCTATTTCCTCAACTTAAAAATGTATAAAACCTTTCTCCCCCATCCATTTTCCCTCCTTTTCTGTCCATGTGGTGGTATGGGTGTTTGAGAATGGGGGAGCATAACACACTGACTTTTGAACGCTAGGTTATATGACATTGCAATCTGAAGGCCTGGCATATAGCCCCATAGTACATGTTCACTGATCTACTGTTGAACCCAGGGTACAGTTATATCATGCCATTTATATAGGCCAAAACCCTCCACTCAGAGTCTGATCTGAACATGCAGACAACCCCAGCTGCACCCAGCTCTTGGAAAAAAACGACACGTCCTGGTCACTTCATGGAAGTCAGCAGATGTCCATCAAGCTTTTCTTTTTTGTGTTTGTTGTATATCAGCTGCTTTCTGTTATTGGCAACCTGTGCAAGACTGTATTATCTTCAAAATAAAATACCTGAATGGGTAAAGCTTGCCAACCCTTGCAAAGTGTTAGCATCTTCACAATAAAACCACCTGAATGTGAAGTTTTCCCTGTAAAGGCTACTTAATCAGTATCGGACATGTTACAAAGTTTGATGACTTTTCCAAAGTTATCTTCATAACAAAACCATCTGAATGTGAAGTTTTCCCTGTAAAGGCTACTTAATCAGTATCGGACATGTTACAAAGTTTGATGACTTTTCCAAAGTTATCTTCATAACAAAACCACCTGAATGTGAAGTTTTCCCTGTAAAGGCTACTTAATCAGTATCGGACATGTTACAAAGTTTGATGACTTTTCTGAAGTTATCTTCATAACAAAACCACCTGAATGTGAAGTTTTCCCTGTAAAGAGAAGCGGATGGCCAAGTGGTTAGAGCCATGACCATTGAAACCAAAGGTTATAGTTTGATAACCACGTGCCACACTACACTGGCCCAGTTAGCCCAACTGTTAATGGGTGCCTGACCCATCGGTAAGGGAAGGTAAGGCAGTGAGAGAATGATGGGCACCACTTTCAGGATGCTGGCCCAGAAAGAAGTTGGGGTCTCATACAGCCCCACTCCTCTACAACATAAACAGGTCATGGGACATCCTTTACCTTTGCCCTATAAAGGCTTTTCCTTAATATCATACATTGTATGAAGTTTGGGGAGTTCTGGGGCTTTCTTATTCTTTTTGTCCTCCCTATACATGTGATTGCTTCAGGTATTTTTTGTGCAACATTTTTGTGCCAGGAACAGACATAAACACCTCTAATAATTAAAAATACTGTGATAAAAATATGTGATGGGGTTGGGATGAGAATACATTTAGTTATCAGTAATCTTAAGAACATTAAACTACTACATCTGTGTGCACGCACATATGTTTGAACATCTGTGCTTGTTGTACATGTCTACAAATACATACAATATTTTGATGTGCATGACTACTGAGTTCCTTATTTCTCTGCCTTGACTGTTTGACTCAAAGTATTTTGAAGATAAACTGTTCAATTTTATTGCATATTTTTCAGAATCACATTAGATCTAAAGTCATGATCTGGATATATAAATTGTATCAAAAAGCAAGCTTCTGTACCACCAGAGAGCAGCACCTATTATGCTGACATGTAGGAATATACTGTAACTACGATTGCAATGAAAATGATGTTTACGTCATCTAAATATACTCTTTTATATTCTGGATATATTCAAAATATAAAAAATGTGTAACACAATGCTGATTACAGTGACTGTAAACATGGCATAAACATTATACTGTGAGCAGAGAGACTAGTAAATATACCTGACATGAAGACATGCTGTCAGATTCTAGTTTTATTTAGATAATAAACTCATATCATCAACAGTTTATTACTCGAAACACTTCAGTATCATGTAAATCTTAAAATGAAAAATGAAGCAGTGTATGAAGTTATGGCACATTTAGTTTACTTTCAGAATACACAAATATGTAAATAATATTGTTAAACTGTATGTACCAGACACAGACTAGTGTAATTATACAGCGTGTGTATGTGCCACCAAAACATGTAAAATCTAACAGCTTATAACTGGGACATACAATGCTGCTCCTGCACATTGTGAAGTATGGTACATGTTAACATAGTAGGACAGATATGCTCCCACTTCAGATCACAAATAAAAAAAAACAATCAGGACATCCAAGGATATGACCTAACAAAAATGAAACTATTCCCCAACAAATATTGAAAAAAACCAACTAACCAAGCAAGCAAAAATAATACTGTTTTAACAGTGTAATTGTATCACCAACACAAAACTCAGACTTGATAATGCTGTTGACACCACAATCAGCTGCTCCTCGGGTCCACTGAATGTCCACAAATCAAGAGTCCAAATACCATCATGAAACATAAAAAGCAAAAGTGCTCCACCATAAACAACCAACCAACACCAAACAACTGGGTAAAGGCATGAACAGGTTACATGCAGGCTGACTTGGGTTTCCAGATCAACATGGGTGGAGGGGTGCTCATAATTTCCACGACAGAAAATCCACCCGGTCTTCCTTGTTAAATGAAAGAAAATAAAACTAGAAAATGTCTACATGAGTCAAGAAGTTGGTTAAATAACTACCCAAAACCATGAATTGGAATCAGGCCAGAGTTACGTTACTCTAATACAATAAATGACTGATAAGGAAGCAAAATATTAAAAATTTAAACATATTCAGCAATGAATTTTAAAATATTAATACACAAAATACCACAAAAGCAAAATATTACCATTTCTATAATTTTTCTCCTTAGAGACTGACCAAGAAAGCCAGAAAGAGAGCAAGCGACCAAGGGAGCGAATGCAAGAGTTGGAGAATCATGGTCATAGTTTAGAAAATCCACCTGTGCATGCATGCTGAGCATACAGAATGCAGAAGTTGAACTCACAACACAGGTAATGAATTCTGACTTTTTACACTGCTGTGTAAGGGATAGACTACAACTGAAGCAGCGTCCAGTTTAAATGACTAATGGCTTTTTTTGACACTGAGAAAATCATTATTATGGTGAAAAGTTTACAATAACAAAAACATTATTGAAACAAGGGTCAATTTCAGTCCAGTAAAGAGCAGCATAAGCAGTTCTTGTTTAACATGCAATTATTACAAAAATGTAAAGAGTAAGTACTTACTTCCAGACTGCTGCCATTTGTTTATTGGTCCTTCACAACTGGCGGTTTGTAGTCAAGTTTAACAGCTTCTACCATTTCCTTCGCATACATCTCTAGGCGCTGTGTCATCTGCAGAAACACACTGCCATTAGTAAAATAATATATCACTGCACTTTTCGTTTTAAAGTACAGTTTCCATGAAGTCTTTTGTCGCATGTCATCTGTACTATATGTCAGGCTGTGGACCAAAAACATTACCCACAAAGCCCTAGATAATTCAATCAACTTATTAGTTCTTTCTCCTTCCTTTATTTAATAACATTGTCAGTGATGATGAAGGCTGTGTGACACAGACATGGGGGACAAGGGGAGGACATGCATGAGGAATCAGCTAGAGATAAACACAAGCCAAGAAACTGGTTGATTCCTGCACTCATAACAGCATAATATTACTTTAATGATTGACCTCAGGTTTTTTTCCCAAAATGAAAACAAGTGTATATCAATTTCACAGGTCACCAGACAGGGGCATTTATTGCCAAATTTTTTAAAGTTCGCTCAACGCTAGTTTTATGGAACAAGAAAAAATCCTCATTAGCCAGTTTGACCAAATAACCGCATCTCGACTAAAGTCAAAATGGAGTTAACAAGTTTCTAGTGTAATACAAGTACAAAGCCTTGTCTGCCTTATTTAAAATCCTGCAAGTGTTCATTCAGAGCTTACACAGTTTCCACAACTTTTTACCTTTTTGAATTGTGGGGCAGACACAGATACCAACCTCTGATACTGAACTCACCCACACAACAACCATAAGGTATTATAGATAAATTTAACCACAGGTTTAACCTTGACCACAAATCTGAACCTTAAATTGTTCTAGACCACCAGCATGTCAAATGTTTCTTGCCCAATATGTCAAATGTTTCTAACATTTCAAATGTTTCTAACACATCGTATCAAACATTTGTAATACATCATGTCAAAAGTTCACATCTGATCATAAACATTTTTAACATCATGCCAAATGTCTGTACAGTGACATGTCAGATGTTTGTAACACATCATGTCAAAAGTAACAAATCATGTCAAACATTTCTAACATCAATCATGTCAAATCCAGCCTGTACTGACCCTGAACCCCCAGCCGTCTGCAACCTGCCTGTTCAAATTGAGGTCCATTTCAGTCACCAGCAGCCCATCACGTGTTCGAGAAAGACTCTGTGAAAAGTGAAACAACAGTGTATATTTATCTTTGCATCATCCTTAAATCACAGCCCTAATTTTAGCCTAACAATGGTAACATCTTGCAAAATGAGAATGGCACAGGCACACGAAAGGGGTGTGTCCTTTATCTAACAAGTCAGTTTATGTCATTTCCTTTTAATATTTTTCTTAGATGCTAGTTTGTGTCTGTGCATGCAGATATTCATGTGTGGGTGAACACTTCCAATGAGAAATCAATTTAACAGTTCTTACTAAAATCTTTTTAATACATATGGAAGCAGGCACTCGATACAAAGGAACCTCTAAAATACTTAGCCATCCAGAAATCAACCCTACAATGTTGGGTTACTGGTGTACTGAAATCTGTTCTTTCAGCCCACCCATCCCACTGAAATCCTGGTGACAGTTCTGGCATCAGGCAGGGTAGTGGCAGATAAAAACATAGATTTCCTAACACTGTTTTTCTTACACTTACAGGTAAGTCCACAGGATTTTTTTTTGGGGGGGGGGGCTGCTAAAATTTTAGCCTCTTTTCTTGAAAAAAAAAAGTGATCACAAACACTGGTGAAAGTGACTGTTAACATATCAGAACATGTATACAGTGTTAATAAATAGAGCTCGGCCCTTTGCACACTCGCCAATACACATCACATGTGCACCACCCAACCACGTGCACAACCTAACCACATGCAGCTGAACACACAGGCAACAGCATGCATCTGGCCACAACCATTTCCCTCAACTGCTGCATGAAGTGCACAAGTGAAACTTTCCAAAAACAAAAATAAGCAAGTTTGTCTGGTTCTACATTTATGTTAGGACCCTTGCAATAATTGTTCACTACTGTGCAATGTGTAAAATAAGATGTTCAATTTATTCTTTGTATTTTTCACTTAGGATGTTTCAGTTAAAGGAAAGCTTAACCCTAGACGCAACTTGAGATGAATTCATAGATATTGATATTGTGAGTCTTGTCAACAATAAATTTCAAGCTATATCGGTACTATATCCATACAATCCACGTTTTAATTTCGGTAAATAATGGCACACGGACGTCGCCATGTTGTGGTACTCTTTCGCGAATGAAAGCAAAATATCGCTGCTGTCGTCTGGTCTGGTGACGTCAGTTCTCCAGAAGCATTCAACACGCCGCAGTGCAAAGAGTTCGGCTGTTTAAACGAACAGTGCAAATCGTGTAATGTAGACGGAAGCCACAAAAGCTTTTTTGGGATTCCGAATCCAGCAAAATCAAAAGATTGCTATGCACTATGTAAAAAGTGGCTTGAAAATTTAAAGAACGCCTGTTTGCCTCGTTATGCGAAAGAGTATAAATAGCACAAATCGCACCTCGTGTGCGAGGACCATTTTACGAGGGAGTGGTTTGAAGGCACCTAGGAAAATGATGTGACTGCTTCGCTGGGCTTCAAGACTTTTAAGAAAAAATTAAAGAAAGGAGCCATTCTGACAATTATCAATACAAAGTGTGCCAGTGAAAAAGGCATTGCAGTAAGGCAAGACCGTACGGAAGCTGAGCCTGAGAGTGCGAACAGACGATTACACTTTACAGCTGAGAGCGATGTCACTAACAAGTCAAGTTTCTTTATTCTTTTACCCTCAGGGGGTATTCAGAAGAAAAAGTAATGTCAAAGAACACAAGTCAATCGTAGTTCATCTGACATTAGAATATACATATATTGATAAATAAACTTAATGATTAATAAACACACAACACGCTCAATCACGCACGCAGAAGTACCCACACGCAAAAACATAGGCACCTATTCATCTATTCATTAATGCACTCTACTAAGAAGTATACTAACGAAATTCACTACTTTGGTCAATACACTATTGTTTTTACGAGAAAGGAGTTTATAAAGTTTAAATGTATTTGGCCGGCTCAAGTAGTATGGTGTCAGCGCAGTGCCGCGTTCAGCTGTAAAAGCATCTGCCCGATATCTGTGACGATGGTGCTTTGAGCGCTATCGGCTGCGGGCTGTAGTAGCTTTCTCCCTGCCCGGGTTACTGACGTCACTCATCAAGGCAACATGGCGGCTTCCATGTAAGGCCGATGAGCGGCATCAAAAGCTGGGTTGTAAGTGAACAGTTCTTTTGTAGCTTGAAATTTAGGGTTAAAAAGACTCACAACATCAATATTCATCAATTCAAGACAGGTTACTTCTAAGGTTAAGTTTTTCTTTAAGCATGTTGTCAAACTGCATCTTTAAAAAAAATCATGCTTGTTAGGATGTGTTGGTGATCAATCTATTAAATAAATTTAAGAAACTTTACATTTTAACAAAAGTTAGAAGCTTATAAAAAAAGAAACTCCTTAGTTACAGTCTCCGAATAATTGATTTCTGGAAAAATAAGGAGTCTCACCCATGGAAGTGGTATGAGGTAATAATGACAGATTTTTTAAAAAAATTTTTAAAAGTGGTTATTGACAGTCAACATGACTCAATTTCATCCATGCACCAGTCACCAAAAACTAATGGAAGAGTTTACAGGATAAAATGCGTTTTATAGTTATTTGTGACTAAATACCAGTTTTTTTCATGGGCAATGAGCACATATTCTTTTCCCCCTCGCAACTTCACTAAAAATGGTTAGTGTCAACTAAATAGTCCATAAAAAATAAACCCAACATTTTGAAAATTCTAAGAGAAACTTCCATCTCATGCAGCTTTTGAATATTTCCATCAGCTGATAAGAGATACATGCGCAATGCCCCTTCTGATGCACACAGACACGTGCGTGCAATCGCACACAAACACAGAGACTGGCAAAAATCTTAAATGGAAAATGATCTTATGTCTTTATTGCCAAAAAAAGAGGAACATGAAATCAAGTTATAAGAAGTAGCTGAATATTATACCACACCTTAAAAAAAAGGTTGATACCAAAAAAAAAGTTTCCAGAAGCTGAGTGGACTATAGATCTTAGTTTGCTTGAATAAGGGTCCCAACACAAGCAAAAATACATTTCATTTCTCACAACTGTTTTCCAATTTTAGCAAATAGTATATATGATCCAAAGAAATTACCTTCTGCAAAATGCCTGTAAAAATTATTCTTTATTTCCACATATTTTCGACCAGCTCTTATTTTCACTGGTATATGTGCTGTGTTTTTGTCCCATCCCTCTTTTCTGATAAAGGTACACTTACAGACCTTCACCTGCACATGGTAATGAGCACAAAAATTCTCCATGCAAGAAGATACAACAGGCAGTAGCAGCTACAACCTTGTCTGCACTAACACACTAACATATAATCACAACAGGAGCTAACAAGGCAATAAGATGCCATGGCAAATGTCAAGCAATGGTTAAAACAGGCTAAACATCCCCGTCCTATTATACACACTCTAAGAAGGACTCTCACAAGCAAGCTTTCCTGAGCATTTAAAATTTTAAGAGTGAGAACGTGATGCCACCCTACCTCTATAGCTTGGTCACTGGTAACAGACACTTGGAATGACCGTTTTTTTTAAAAATAGTACTGCATCTTCTTAGTTGTAGAAAACGAAAACAGACCCCACCCCATTCCCACCCTCCAAATGGGGCCAAAAACTTCACCAACAGTATTGTATCACACTTCAACTGAAGAGGGTGCAGAACATTAACTGTGAAGGAAAACACACAAGCAAACCATAGACTTATGTGATGGTAATTCCAGTTCACACTACCTCTGTCCTTCACAAATGGTCATTGCAAACAACACAGCCACAATGTAATAATGCTACTGGACAGAGTGGTCCTGAAGAAAGTACCTCTTGTGTCAACTGTTTTTTCCTGAGAAATATGTTGATCTTACTGCAAGTCAGGATCTTATATTAAATACCAGCACAACATCCTGCCAAAGGCTACTTTTTGAACTGCAACTATATAAATAATAATTTAAAAGAAAACAGCTGTCAGTTCATTGCCCTGCTTATTATACTGTATATTACCTGACCCTTTTAGCCTTCACTCCCCCAACACCCTCCCCCCTCCCCCATTTTTTTTTGGGGGGGGGGGTAAAACAAAATGATAACACCAACTCCACCTAGATTACATGCATCATACTAGGGGGAGGACTGAACTGCTTTAAAACAAAAAACAAAGGATGACATCTTAAACAGTTATAGTTCATATTAAAAACAATTTCCACTGGCTCTAAAGTAAACTGGATCACTGTATGTGCAACTTAACAAAATCTAAAAAAATCTAGTTTCAAATTTAGGAACAGAAGACTGTTCACATAATTATTAACGGTAAAGTCTACAGTTCACCTCAGACCTCTTTGGAAATCATAATTTCAAGCAGCTTTACGTTAGACTTTAAAAACAGCATCCATCAACAATGATTTACTGCAAGACAAATGATATTTTCCACAGCTGAGTAACAGATGTTATCATGTATGTGTCCATTTGTTCTAAATAAAATTATACTAAATATGCAGAAAGGTTCAGTGATCAGACTCACAAGTCAAAATGTCACGCTCACAAACTGAAAAAAAAAAGAAAGAAAAAAAGAAAACCCAAGTAACATTTATAATGGGGATAGGGGTAATGAAATGTCAAGCAACCAAAGTAGATCTCAGATTTTCGTTTGGGAGGGAAAATACCTTGACTTTGCACCGATTTCTCATGATGGTGGAATGGGGTTTTATTACTAATCCAGACATTGAGTGAAGCCACCAAACCGATACATATATCTGCACTGCAGTATGCTGGGCAGTGTGAACAGACCGTTTGCATGATGGCCGCTAATGAAGTCTGCACAATGCTTTAACTACAGGATCTTTGGGCACTGCTGGATATATATGCAAGATGAATGGGTGGATATGACAAGTCATGCAACCAACAAAACAGCTCAGTGCCTGGCACATTCACATACATGCAAGATGGATGAATTTGACAATGGGTGGGTGTGACAAGTCAGACAACCAACAAATAAAACAGCTCAGCACCTGGCACATTCATAACTACTCTAATAAAACAAAGCAGTAGAAAACATGTATTCACTGAATCCCTTCAGCTCCAGTTCATATGCAGTCATGAATTTGGGCCTCTAGTGCATGAAGGTTATGTAAATGAAGCCCTCGCTGATTAAGAAATCTTCTGATGACCCCTAGCGACCCCAAAACATCTGCAACTGATTCTCCACTTGAAGACTGTAACCCTAATTCTGTCGAAGCTCCATAACCACCACCACTGCCGGCACCAGGGTCAAGGCCATTGTGGCAGGTGACAAAGGGAGGTACCACTCTGGCAGAAAACGAATCATTCTGTGCCCCTGCATCATCTCTGAACTGTTTGGTTTCAAGGCCCAGCCTGTCCAAATCACCAGCAGTACTGATATGGCATGCCACGCTGACAAGACTGGAGTCACCGTAACACTCAACATCAGCATCTATGTTGACAAAGTCCTCAAACTGTTCTTGAGTGATAAAGGTTTCTGGCAGCTCAGGAAGCTCGTCTACATCTGGTTCTGGCAGTCCATGGATATGTGGGGCACAGGTCCCTGACTTACTGAAGCATGGCACAATGTCTTGTGGGCCCAAGCTTTTCCATGATCGCTGCAGCATTGCCACGGCTTCATGGACATCCATAGTCCATAATGGCCGTCCAATGTTTTTGCTATCATCTGAGGAAGCAGACGCACTGAAAAATGCTGGCTGGCTAGAGAACAGCTTCAACAACAGTTGGTGACGATAATGAGTTCTAATGGCATGACTCAGACCATGGAAGAATGGAGTGGCATAAGGACGCATAAAGAGCAACCGAACATGTTCCAGTGTTTTTCCAACCTCAGATTCGTGAGGGGGTGTGTTATTGACAAGAAGCAAGATGTATCGCCTCTGTAGGCGCATTGCCTGGTCTAAGGCTATTAGCCATGTCCGAAAAATGTCCACAGTCATCAAGGCCCCGGGGGAAAATGCTACATGGCAACCTGACAAAGACAAGCCCATGTTTGGTGCCCTGCAGTTGGAATCTAAAATGACGAGGATGTCTCGTTTGTCTGAGCCGGTCACATTACAAGCCAGAAAAAGTGTGATACACTCTTTCTTTGAAGCCTGTTTTATGTCCTGGCCCACAGCACAGTCTCCCACCTGCTCTTCAGTGGTGGTGGATGTATCAACAGTATTGTGGTTGAGGTTCGGTGTGGCAGAGTAGAATAGCGCCAACTCATCTGCTGCATAGACATCACACAAGGCATAGTTCTTAAGGACGTCTAGCAGCTGATTGGAAATTCGGCTTTCTTTGTTGGCTGAAGCTTTAGGACGTCCCCTACCTCGCCTGCCCCCGCCTCCTCCTCCTAGGTGCCTGGACCAGTTGAGGCTGATTCCCAGCTGACCAGTATCCATGCTTCTGCCTTTCCAACGACTGAACCAGGGTGGTGACGGCAAGAAGCTTGACTTCTGGGGTTGCTGGACAGAATCACAGGTTTTGACCTCCAGCGGTTTGTCTGGCACCAGCGTTTCCTGTTTGGTTTCGTTCCCCAACTCGCGTGGGATGTCGGACACTTCGTCTTTAGTCGTACGACGGCGTTTCTGCTCGGAGTTCCCACTTGACTCCCATTCGCCTAGAATCTCATCCCTCTTGCTAGCTATACGCGACACCTGGGACTGGGAACAATCGAAAAGCCTGGCTACTTCGGTCTGTGAAGTGCAGGACTCCAGCAGTCGAATCACCTCCACTTTATCTGCAAGTGTCAGTTCGTGACGTCTGCGCCTCCGATGGCTCATACTTTACACCTGAATTAAACCGTTCAGTTGCTTCGGAGCCGAGCATGTATCTCGGATCCCACGTGTGAACTGTTAACAAATTTTGAATCAGTATCGTCGGCTCTTCAATCAACTTTGCTCCAGGTCAACTTGACTCTTTCGCCGATCCTGTATTCCGGCCAAAAGGAAAGAATTCAAGTAAAACTGCCTATTTCACGTACACTTCCCGTTAACTTAGGCTTAACGTAGCGTTACGCTCCGATGACTATCCACTAGGCAGGCTACTGCCACTACTCGTCGCTTCACGCTTGACCATTGGTCACAAGCAAACAAAGAACGCCAAACCCTATCTTGACAAATTTCGGTCGACTTCGTCGAGATACCGTCCATAACATAACTTTCTCGAGATAACAACCACAGCAGTTCACAACGTCACTCAAAACTTGAATAAACACACAAGGAGTTATTCCAAAATGGCGTATCGCTTCGGTTTTTCTAAACTATTTACCCCTCAGAAAGTCTGCACAAAATATGCAAAAGAGCAGGTCACTGGTGTACCACGCGTTCAGTTGCTCTGCACTTTGCTCGGGTCACAAAATGACCTTCACCTTGAAACCTAAACTTCCTAGAACAAATGCCTGGTTGAGAAACGTATTAACCGTTCTTTCTGCGTGGATAAAACACTCTATCATATGATCGAAGGCTCACGCATAATTTTGAAGTGATTGTAGTAAAAAGTTATCTCCCGAGCAGGCAAGCTAGCACACTACACAGTGGCAGTGAATGAGTGATCGTAGCATGAAGCCTATATTTACGGCTTTAGTTCTAGTTTTATGGTGTTTGGTGGGTATTGAAACACAGACCGCGACAACAAACGCAGGGGCCTTTAGTATAAACACTGCCTGTTGGGAAAATACGTCCCTTTTTTGTTAAAAACTAAACCCACGATCTGTCGTGATGATAGATACCCCCTCCCCCAATTTACGCGAACAAATCCACGGAACTCTTTTTATCGCATCTCGAGTACTCTCCCATTATTAAGCTAACCTTACGGGTGTTGCCTAAGGCGAGGTTTCGCGAAACCTCGCGAGGAGAACTCCAGTTAAGTGTTGCCCAGCACCTCTCGCAGGAAAAACCTTGCAAGGACTCGCGAGGAGCCTTTAGGGCATCTTCGCCGGCAAGAGAAAGATGGCTGACAAAACCTATGTAGACCTAAAACCATGACTTTTCGTGGCTGTTTGTGGCTGTTCGGTATTTCGTATACACGGCAGACGAACAGACAATAACAGTAGTTTTCAGTACTGACACAAAACCTTCTATTTAGAACTAAAACCATGACTTTTCGTGGGTATTCAACATATATATTCGTGGCTGTTCGGTATTTCGTGTACATCGCAGACGAGCAGACGATAACAGTAACTGGCGCTGGGTCACGAAACTGTCGTGCGACATTCGCAAGAAGCGTCTGCTTTCGGTGGAGTCGTGTGGTGATATTCTTGTAGAAGACACGTATGCGTGTGCTCCCAACTGGTTTCGACGAGCAATGCACTGTGGAACCCACATTCGTCTTTTCCATTTTGTTTTCTCAGACTGCTGGGCGAAAATAAATGCAGTCGCAGAAGCTGCAGCGGTCAGAATAAATTGTTCGTGATCATCCATAGTGTTACTATTGTCAGCCCCTAGAGCGAACACGTGATGATCATGTGACGATCTGGCTGGTAAAATGTTGCAGGTGTCATGCGCCCGTGTACGGAGAATCCTCGGAAAATGTTTTCGCTCAACGTTGAGAGCATTGCAAGTGTAGGAAGCCCTTTAGGCAACGCGCGTCTTACTCTTGCCTAGGCGTTTGCCAGTTTCAAAAACTAGATACGTCAACCCGCCAACGAAGACCCAGGCACCGTCCTTCGAAATTACTACCTTCTCATATGCAACAATGCAAAATAATGTTGTTGGAGGTAGATATAACTTGTCCCAAACTACGGATAAATTGTACACTGCATACTAAATTCCCATTCTGATTATCTCGCTATCCGTCTGACCTAAGACTTAAAAATTGGCAATCTACTAGCTGCCCTGCCAGACGCCTGGCGCTACAGGGAACAATACTAGGACTGGTTGGCCCGGTGTCAGTATATAGTGACTGGGTGGGACTGAGTTGCGTGTTGCGCCATCAGTCCCCCGTGTGGCAGCACGTAAACTTTGTCTAAGCAACACCGTCCTGATATGTACATAGTTTGCGGCTGGACATTAAAAATAAATAAAATGTGGATTTTTAACGCGCGAGAACACATTTCATGCACACTTCGCGCGGACGATGGACACAGACACTCTAGTGAAAACAACGAACACACACAGAGGGAGAGATGAACGCACGACTGCCCAACAGGTCATTAGCAACAAATACCTCCCACCCCCACCCCCCACTATCCGTCTGTGGTTCACTCACAAAAATTTATAATTATATGCACATAAAAATGTGGCCTGAAGGCTGTAGTGCTGGTTTAATCTGTAGTATTCTGTTACTGAGAAGTTTCTCAGTATATTTTTTAAAAAATAAATTGTACAGATATGTATTGAAACTTTGTATATACACTTATGCATGGACACCCTGACTTTTTCCCCTAACACTGTAACAGTGCTATATTCTGCTGTTTGTTTAAATTATTGCCCAAATATAGGCCCATCATACACATTTTCTGAGAAACAGGAATGGCTATGGCTAGACTTGAAGGCAAGTCATGCCTTAATTTTAATTCCGTAAATATCCTAAGCAGTCCATAGCATTGCACTTATAGCAGAAATGCATGCTTGCCACTGACAAAAAGGATCATGGGTTCAGATTCCATATAGTACATGCACTTTCTCTGCATGTGGCAACTGTTTATAGGGGTGGCATACATTTAAAGTGTTACGGTCTTCACATATATGAGGGAATAAAGTTCTTATTACATTTTATATGGCCTATTTGTGTACAAAACTTTTTCCCCCTTGTGGACAGCACAGGCAAGGAGACCAAGTAAAGATTTTGAACTGTCTAGTATGTGGGAAAAGTTTCATTTGCTTGCTGTCAGTTGATTGAGTGTGCACTGGATTTAAAATTAGTGAAAACTGATCATTTCCCAATCCCTGGTTATCCATATGAAAAACAGTGTATTTGTTTTTACGCATTAATGCTGTGTTATGGCTTTGGTGGGCATTTGCTACAGTAAGGCCTAAAAAGAACATGTACAAGCTAGCCACTGCATGGGTTTTGCCACTGGTGCATGTGTACTCAAGTTTCCTCTCTCTTCCTTTTCACCCATTCTGTAACACCTGCTTCCCTCTTACCCCTGTGATATAATAACTTATGATGGAGACTTGGAATAATCAAACCGTGAGTAGCCTCACAACACATTTCTTTGTTTGAGGGTGTCACCATTCCAGTCTAAAACTTAGTACAGTAATAAAGAAGTATCATTCTCACTAAATCTGTGTAACTGAATACGAATTGTTGGTATTATAGTCCAAGTTTTACTTACAGGAGTTCGGGTTCCATCAGGTCCTGCCACGTAGCTAGATCCTAACAGAGATTCAGACATCACAGAATCATAGTCTTTTTAAAGCTATATGACTGTTACTGGCTGTTTTGATAGCCCCATGATTTTATGACAAAAATGCAGAAGATGAGACTGCTGTATGTGGTGCGTGAAACCAATGACAGTTGAAAAGCCATATTTTAAAAAAAATGAAGACTGCCAAGTACATTGCCACATAATTATGATTGGCTGAAAGTTGTAGAAATGAAGATACAGATAATGGAACAAAGTCTCATATGCCTGTCTTAGAAGAGCAATGAAGAAAAAGCCTACAGAATGCAAATATGCAAAATCTCTCTTAAAATCTGTTGGACATTTAAAGATTTGAAGCATAGCATTTGACTTACCATAAAAATGTCCAAAATTTTTGTGAGCTGGAAGAAGAGAATTGTGTATATTTTTTATTTGGCCATGTTTTCATTTTTATGAAAGCATGTTAAAGGTGCATTTGCAACTCAGTACTTTTTTCTTTTATGCCCATCAAATAAATTGGTATGCCTTTTAATGAGCACAGTGTACCTTCCACGTAAGCATGTTGCATATTGTTCAATCTAACAGTATGCTTTACAGGTGTAGTGGCTTTCTACTTCACTTTTCATAGTCAAACTTTGAGATCAACAAAGGAGCATCTTGTCCTCGAGAGAGAGAGAGAGAGAGAGAGTTGATTTAACATGTTTTGCATTGCTCGGTCCAGGCATCTCAAAAATCCAATTACCTGGCTTTCCATCTCCAGAGGTAAACTCGTTCTGAAACCATTCCTGACACAAAAATGGAAATATACATCACCATGTACTGATCAGTAAAGATGGTCTCGTGAAATTTGTGATTTTTTAGATCATTAGAATCATAGACAAATGTTCCCTTCCTCTAAAACGCTTTCAAGTCATGCTACAACAGTCAAAAGTGAGAAGTAACAGATGAAAATCACTGCATTTGTAAAAAAACAGTTATTTAAAATTTAGATTTTCATACTGAAAAGAACAGTATATTAATAAACCATTCATTACTCTTCATAGCCACCCAGTGACTAGAACTGGAAAAAGTAGAAATGAAAAATATAGTGTAAGAGAAGTCAAGCAAATTGGAAAACATTAAATTACCGTTCCAACACGATTTATTGCCACTGTGAAATAGCTGTTGGCAATAGCAGCATTTCGAGCTTCAATTGACCATATGGGTTCACTGTGATACAGAAAACAAGACATTGTTCAATACAATTTAAGCACCAATTAACACAATGTATATCATGTTCAATCATTATTTTCTCAATATGAAAGGATTATTGAACATAAATCCTTGTTACACTACAATTTGGAGTACCAATGGTGGAAAGGCACAATCCGGAAAGAGTCTATCACAACATGTTAATGCTGCTACACTGCTGCACCAAAACAGACCTCCAAAGCAGTTGTGACCAGCCGCCTTTTACAGGAAATCAGCAGCATCTCTCTTTACTGTCAGTCCTCTGCATCAGTAGTAAGAATATCCAGGGTACTCCACTAGCTGATGCTATGCTTTGCCCAAGAACCATGACTTCTAGCACATACTGTTACATATTTAAGTGATGCTCCCCTCACTGATGGAAAAGTTCTGGTAGCTGCAAGGCAGCATGTCAGTTACAAAATGTCTTGCCATCTGAATCTGAAGTTTGATGCAGATCTGTCATCTAATCTGCCTAATGGGTTCATATGCCTTCAAAAACAAGCTGCTCACTGCAAAAGCTGTCTCTACTTATCAACTAAAAAAGCTACCCCATGGAAGAAGACTTGTCTAAAGAGGCATGGTCTTCAATCATGCATCCATGCATGGTGATTTTGTCATACAAATTCCCTAATCAGATCGAAAGCTAGTCATATTGCTGCTTCATGCCAACCCTAGCCTCCCATTGCCCACCACCTGCCTTTTAATTTTGGAAGTTAGTATTACTTCCCATTTACTGAATATGGGGGTGGCAGAAGTAAATTGTGCTTGCCACCGATACAGGTTGTGTGTTTGGATCCTTTGGCTGGCTCGAGTACTTTCTACATGTAGCACCTGTCTACAAGGCTGTCCACAGGTCTTCTCCAGTTTCCATCGCCTCCTATTACCCTAGTAGCCTTCATTACCCTTTCCAGTCCTACCTTCTACCTACTAGTTTGGCAACTCTGTTCTCCACTTTCTGCAGAACAGAACTTCATGCAGACTGCCTACCATATGACCAAAGCAAGGACCTACAGTTGATCACTTGGCTGAGACTGGCTGAAAATCCCAATCTCTGTATGATGAGAAGAACTGACAGTAATAGATTTTTACAGAAGTCTTTCAAAGGCCAAAGTCTGTTCAGTTACTACACACCTTAGAGTGTCAACTGTAGCAGAAGGATTGAAAACTATCTCTGCTCCATTGATTCCATACATCATCCAGTTCTGAGGGTGGTGACGGCCATAGCAAATGTTCACTGCCAATTTTCCTAAGAACATACAGTTGTGAGAGTGGTGATGGCCACAGCAAATGTTTACTTCCATTCTTCCTGCTTAAATGAACAGTTGGGAGGGTGGTGAGTGCCTTAGCAAATGTTCACTGCCATTTTTTCTGTTTAAAAATATATACATGTGACATTTGATTTTGACAAAAATATCAGTGGCGTAGGAACCACAGGGGCAAGAGATGGGTCTTGTCCCCCCCCCAACCACCAAATTTGTGGATGAGTTTGATGGACCAGCCTATACTTTGCCCCCCACCCCCACTCATCTCTCAATGTTAAATTTTTTTTTTAACAAAAGAGGAGAACAAGGTCTTGAAAAGGAGCAAGTTGCCTAATGCATTACCAAGTCTTAGTCAAGGGCCTGGGGCATTACTTTTCCCAAAGGTCTGCGATTCTGTTGCATGTGACCTGACCATCTGCTGCTTCAAACAAGGAAACCAGCTTATTTTTCTCACCAGAGACAGTAGGTGGTGGGGGCTCGGCTAGAGACAGGCAGTCTAGTTAAGATAGCAGCGTCATATTGGTTAGCTAAAGAAAGTGCAAGCATGGCCAAAAGAAATTGTGATTTTCACATGTCGGCTACTGATAAGAGGAAGGAACTTGAAGGTGAAGGCTAGAGGGGAAAGAACTTAAGGAAAATGTAGATGGACTACCGTTGTGGGTGGAAGAAAAGAAAGCCTGGGAGGCTAGAGAGGTGAAAAAGAGAGCAGACAGGGATAAAGAGAGATGAACTTTCCACGAGACATGTACATCTCTTCACAGCAGATCTCCAGTAGAAAGTTTGGCCAAAGATACAAAGATACCAAGGAGTCTTGGCACAAGATGATCTTCTCAAAAGAGATTGGACTAAAAGATGTTCTCTCACAGGAGATTGGTCTAAAGATGACTTGACTGTCTAAACCAGTCCTTTTATTCTAAACTTTTGCTCATACATTTTTGCATTCACATACACATGGTCATCAAGAGGGTTACATACATCAACCAATCAGGCCAGAGACAGCAGAAGCTACACCCCGCGTCAGCTACAAGAACACGGCCCTAAGTTGACACCTCGAGTGGACATAGCTACCCTCACCCCTCTGTGGCAGTTTACACCTCTCGGCTACATCAAAGCCCCTGGTGCTCGATGCCACCCATCAGTGGCTTGCTCCTGATGCGTAATTTCCCCCCTGTCCAACTAACCCACACCTGGCCAGCTTGACACCTGCTCTAGAGCTAAGGTCCCTTCCCAGCTGTGCTTCAGGGTAACACCTTGCCCCTTGCTTCTAGAGCCAGCACCCCAGAAGTGTGAACAGGAACCTAACCTGGGCTGGTGATGATGTGAGCGGCTAGATGGTGGCTTGAACAAGGGGATAAAGGGAGGGTCAGAGAGTCGTGAATGGGTCACACCTCGAATCTATGGGTTACCCGACTCATCCTGCTTTTTTTTTTTTTTTTTAAAGAAATGGTTCGGGGGTTAGGATATTCTTAAATACCTTAGTGTAATCTATGTGTAGTCTGGAGTTTGTAAGATTGGAGTTGGTGATTTGTAAGAGATGCCTCAACTTATGCACGTGTGTTTCTAGTGTAATAAAGTGGATGTCTTTGTAAAGGTCTTGTGGAGTCCTTAAAGTAATCTGTACATAATCTGGAGTGTAGTGTGATTTGTGAAAGACACCTTGACTTGTGTGCGTGTTTCCAGTATAATAAAGGTGTCTTTGTAGTTGATCTTGTGGAATCTACTGAAAGAACAAACGTGAGGTTGCTCCTGAGAGTGTGAAAGGGTGCATCCGTGACACATGCATGTGGGAGTGTCTGTCCAGCTTAGTGAACATCATCAATACAAGCCAATGTTGGGGGGTTTCTTCTTTCAACTCAGGAAAAGACAAGGTAAATCAAATTTGCTTTCAAATGTTTATCACATTTTTTTGTTTTTCTGACACTCTTTAATAATGAGAAGTCCCAATCTAGCAAGACACACATTATTTGCACTGCAGCAGTTTATGTTGTGTACTCTCTCTCTCTCTCTGTACTTTCCCTTAAATTCTGTGGTACATCTAGTGAACACATGTGTTTAAGGTGTGCGTGTGTGCATGTGTGTGTGCATGCATACGTGTTGTGTGCACACATAGGTTACTGTACAATGATCTGCCTGTTTGCTAAACATTTTTCTATGCCACAGCATATTTAATAATAATGAAGAATAACCATAACATTTCTGAATGGTTATTATATAAGCAGCCATTTGTAAACAATAAGCAAAGAACTTACCAAACTGTGTCTGGAACACTCTGTGCCCAGTGTTTCCTTCCATGTAGTATGTAGACTTAAAAACAGAAAAGGTACTCTGTTTAGCTTGCTTGATGGAATTTGAAAGATAAACACAGATCTTAATACCTCTCCTTTGTTGCTAGGCAGCACAATACCCAGTCTCCCTTAGCCTACACCAACTACAATGTTCTCAGTGTGAGTGAAGAGTATGAAAACACTCTGTAATATAATTTTACTTTTGCTATTAAAGTCCCTTTTTCTTTAAGTCAGTAATACAGTGGTGTACAGACAAAAAAATTGTTGGTTTTCCATACAGAAATATGGGTACCCCATGTAAGTTGACACTTATTCAAGATACAGGCCTAACTGATATTTACCTTAACCAGAAAACAGAAATGATTCATAATACAGGTAACCAGCTATTTCACAACAGGCAGCCCTCAGCATTATATATATATATATTATGCAAACAAAATTGATAATTTACTTACCTCATTAAAATCACCACAGCGGGGAATGTGATTCTTGCGAGATTTGCCCAAAACCTTACCAGTATTAGAAATGACCACTGAATCCATGCATGCATGCACACGCATCCACAAGCACGCATGCACACACACACATACAATGTAGAATATAAATTTATTAAGAAACCACAGAAATGAACCAAACCGAATACAGAATAAATACCAGAAAACAATAACATTTTAATGATTTTGTTATGGGAGTGCATGATTAACCTGGATTTCTTTTAATATTTGTTCATGACCTCACAGTATTGTTACTCTTCCACAAAAAACACAAGAAATCTCCTTAACCTTAAAATATCCTTACCAGCAGCATTGGATAAAACATCTCCATGAGTTTCATCACGCTCTAGTATGGGTGAAATTATCACCATGTTGTACTTCAAAGCAAGCTGGAAATATATGCATAAATATACATTACATTTATACAGCTACAACAAACTTTTTTTCCAGTAACAGAAATAAATGCAAATAAACATTAAGAATATGATTTTTTGGTGGCATCTGTTAAGTTCTGGCAGCCCTTGCATGCCTGCAGATTGATAATGATTAAGTACACTGTACGTATGACCATCTCCTGGTCAGAGTTACTGATGCTCAAAAAAGGTGATTATTGTGAGTTTTCAGACATGTATGTTATTCTGTATGTTTAGTTTGTTTTTTCTGTATGTTATGGCCAGATCACATGAAATGTATATTTAATTCACCATGTGTTTTTTCCCATGCCTTGTATGGAAAAGTTGTTAATGAAGACCTTTTAAGAGTTTATGTATTTTTCCCATATACCTTGTATGGAAAAGTTGTGAATAAAGAAAGACCTTTCCAATGTCATTATGTTATCTTTTCAAAGATTACATTTGTTCTTGTCCTAAGTTTGTTTTAGTCAGGTAGCTAAGGGATATTCAGAGGATACCACACATATAAGAACATGTTCCCATAGGTGGTCAAACAAGCATTGGATCATAAAGAACAGAGACCCTGTAGTTTTTTTTCCTACTTCAAAGCAAAATTGCAAATATCTTAATATGCAGCTGCATGCAACCATACCATCTTTGTTGGAATCGGGTATCCAGTGGTGTTGATCCACACGCAGATGACCATGATAGTAAAATCAACTTTATCAAATTTATGTTGACAATGCAAACAAGTGGTACAAACCTCTTGCATTAGTTTCGTGGTTGGTCCTTCCTCGGCTGACTCTGCAAATTGGCACCAAGGAAATTTCTCACGTGTGCAGAAAGCAAAGGGCATAGCTGCACAGAAAATAATCCAATAAAACATTTGTTCTGTTTATGAAAAACAAAGGCAGTTTTAGAAATAAAATAATATTATAACCATACCTACTAGCTGTGTATACAAAAGTAAAAGGGCAGAGACATATTATTTAACAGTAATACATGTAAACAAAAATGTTGTAGTAACTATCATAGTAGATAATGTGTGCATCTACTTCAGAGTCATTTTTATTATGTGATACATGTATCTGGACTATGGAATTATTCCTATAAGTTACCTAATATGCTTTCACCTCTTGCATTTGTTTTCTGTCTTCTGAATTTCATAAGGTGAAATCCAAACAGATCTGGGTTTTTTTGACCAAACAACTACACGTTCTCAGCATACTAAACTGGTCATTTTTATAGCAGGGGTTGATTATTTTAGAGCGACAGGGTTTCCACCTCCTGGTGATTTTGCAATATGAGGGGATGGAGTCCTATTACTAAGTTACACGCTGAAACTACCAACAGATTGCCAGTGAGAGGTTATAGTTTCATGTTCAGGGTATGACCATGGAGTCTGCACAACGTTTGACACCAGGATGTAATCCTTGGCCACTACTTGGTTTGAACCCGACACAACTTCGACACAAAGTCTGATGCTCTAACTACCAAGCATTCTAGCCCCCTTACTGTAAGCTATTCTTCACAATGTTCCTAAAAATGAATGACAGAATTTTTTTTCTTAAATGGATTTCTGATGTGCTTGTCTAAATAGGCATGTTATCCCAACCTCAACAATTACACATGGACATCTATTTTTTAACTTCTGAGAAGTCTGTTCGATGAACACGCTCATGGAGGGAAAGGACAGTCCTAGTACCAGAAGAAAGCAAGTTACACTATGATCCTACACTAATCTCCATGATTATTTCTCATCTGAGGATGATGGATGATCAGACCACCACCACCACTACCATCACCACCCAAAAGAAACTATGCTGAACATCTGTTTCACTTTTAAGATACCTGACATGAAAATCTCTCAAATCGTTCTCTTGCAAGAGCAAATAGAAAAGCAAAAAAAAAAAAATCCTTCTTACTCCAGGCTTCTTGCATGCACAGTATGTTGACTGCACAGAGGGCTGCCACCTCAGCAATGTCACAAATCCTTTTATGCAGTGCCTCTCTCTGGTACAAACATCCTTTTTTTCAAATATGTATATTATAATGTAAGGAAGACATTTTGAGGTGGAACCATATCCATATGAATTACTTTAAAAGTATCATGGAATTTCACCTGGGAAAAATGGTTTTCTCTTTGTTTAGCATCTTCTGTAGTAACAGCATATAGTACTAATCAGGCTGCACTCCATGCCTTTATCTCCAAAAACGAAACCAGGCCGTGGAACCATGAACTAGGACGTACGTTCCCGGTGGTCAGTATAGTAAGGTGACAGGGAAACTGACTTTTTTCCCAAGTTTACAATAAAACGCAATAGGCCAACGCTATTTGTACATCGTCTTGCCTGGTCTGAAATAGCATCAGTTGTTTGGGCAACGATATGATTCTGTATGGCTCCAACACGCACAATCCGTGGAAGTCGAACGTCTTCCCGCTGGGCATCAAAGGCATAACCCTTGAGCTCAAAATCTTTTTCCTGTGCAATCTGTAAAGCTTTGGTTGGCAGATCAAGTTTTCTGATAACGAAAACAAAGAATTTTACGTCGAAAGAAAATAAGAATTAACATTCCTCATCTTTTCATGCAGACATTACCTTGAAATGTCGCGGCTTAACAGGTTATTAACTGCCAAGTGGGCGCTAGCATACATAAGCATATATAGTTCAAGACGGAATGCTTATTTTACTTAAATGAATTAGATTTGAATATTAATGAACTTTTTTTAAAAGTCGACCTTTTAAAAATTAAATATCACCACATTTGAAAGGGTCTCTTAGCTAGGTCTATTTAGTGATTTTTGTCTAATTATATATCTATTCCTTATACAAGCCGACTCGATTTTATCCAGAAAAAAGTTATTAATTATATCAGAGATCTCTGATTATATCATCGCGGACATGCTACAACTCCGTTTACAAACCTAACCCCTACCTTCGATATTTTTTTTAACTCTATTCTATGCTGGGGTTGAATTCGGTACTTTCCTCAATTATTTTTTCCCCATCTTTTCTCTGCCTCAAAACTTTCCATTGAAAATCTACTGAGTTTTTAAAGGTATCCAATACATGCTGGTATATCCAGTACAACGTTGACGAAAGTCGCATTTTTGCTGGGCGCCTACTTTTTGCTCAAGATATTTCAAAATCTGCAAAATTCACTGGAAACATTTGCATTGTACCTTAACTCTTTCCCGTACAGCATGCGCTTGACAAATGAAAGCTCATCATCGGGAATGTGTTTGTCGAGTATGCGGTCCAAATTTACGACGTCGTCTGCTGCCATTTTTCTCGCGCGAGGATCAAAGATCAAAGGTTACATATGTTAGGTTGCTCACCGAAGGCCGAAAGAACTTACTTAGGAATAAAAGTTTCAATTCTTGCTTTTTTGCCTGTACCATGACTGCACCATGAAGGGTAATTCTTTCGAATCCGACCAGACTAGTATAATTCCTTTTTTGAAGACATTTGATTTGATTTTGCGAATGTTCGGTCAAGGAGGATGAATAGTTACTGTACTGCATGTATCTTTGTATCTGTATGTGTATAGTCTGTAATGTTACAAAAAATAAACCAAAGATTTTTTTTTTAAAAATTCACTAGCATCTCAATGTCAGGGATATTTGTACGATAACTTTTTAAATTATTGATTGCACCATGTGTGCCAACAGACCCAACTGATCAACTTATGTGGAACTCATTTACATGATTGACCTATATAATAATTATAATATTATATAATATATTAGATATAGACACAGGATATAAATTTGAGGAATGGGAATTTAAATTCATGTACTTAAACTTTAACAAGAAATGCTTTTCTCTACCACAGATGAAATTAAAACAACTTTGCAGCAACTTTTTACCGAGGCTGAAAGAGTGTTCACAGAGAAGGGAAGAGGTAGACTTTTTTTGTGTGTGTGGGGGGGAAGACCCAGGGGAGCACTTTTATTATTAAATATGTATCGGCACTTTTACCACTGCCACCATCACAATCTTATTTCAAACCTCTTTTGATTTTTGTTTGTTTGTTTTGTTTGTTTGTTTGTTTGTTTTTTTTTTTTTTGGGGGGGGGGAACTTGTTTTTCACAGAGAGGTGTTTCAACCATCACTTAAGTTACAGATTATATTTTCAGACATCTCTATCAACATATTCCAAATTGCTTCTAGTTCTATATCTGCAAGAATATATGGTTACTACCCAAAAACAGCCATTTGTATCCATCCTGGATACAAGATCAGTCAGTGAAACAGCCTGTTCATCCTGTGCATTTTACATGAACCTTTATGTGAAGAGGCCACCCAATACCCGGCAGTAAACCATGGTAATTTGGGTACAGAAATATTTGCCACACCATGTCCTCAACCCTAAGCTGATCTCGTTTTGAACAGGTTTGCTGATGCCATGAAATATTCTGCAAAATCAACTCTATAATAACTAATGTTAATTCTCTCAATTAATACATTGTGAGTAATTAATTAAATTGTTCCAACAACTGGTCCTTTGAGTGGTAAATCATTTACAAGTACCTTAGGTATTAATCAGCTTTGTGTGGTGAAATCATTACATTAAGTTATATGTCTGTTGAATTTTTGAATCTGAATTAAATAAAAAAAAATGTCTCACTTTTTTGTTTTCAGTGACAGAGGATGTTCTGTTTGCGTGAGTAAAATCTTGCTGTCCAGCATTTTTCTGCTATGTCTGTTCAGCTGTTAATGTAAGGAAATGATTGGTATGGTTTTATACTTTTATATGAGTCATTGCATTCACTGGTTGTTTATGTGCTCAGCAGCAGAATGGCCATGAGATGAAGTCATGAATATGTTTAGTGAATATAGTTCTTTTGTATCACAGGTATTATAATTGTCTACCTTTATTAGTGGTCTGCCCAGAGATACAGATACAGATTGTGCAGAAAGGAGTGTCAGGCATGGAGGAAGTGGTGATGGGATATGAGGTGCACTTCACCCTCCAAGTGTTTGCATGAAGCCTGATGCTTGAGGTGAATGCCTTCTGAAAACAGGATGTTTACAAAACACCATGGCTTCAATCTGTGTACCTTCAGACACTACTGACAAATTATAAGAGACGGTGAATGCCTTCTGAAAACAGAATGTCTCAAAAACACCATGGCTTCATTCTTGTTACCTTCAGACACTACTGACAAATTATAAGAGACAGTGAATGTATAATTTTCTATGGGCGTTCAACTTTGTCTTTCTGTTTGCTTTCATAACTTTTCTGAGACTTGCAGTAGTATGATGTATCCATAATCATTCTGGGCCTTCATGGCACAGGTCTAAAGCACGTGGATTGGCACAGGTCTGGAGAATGTGGACAGGCACAGGTCTAGAGCATGTGGATTGGTACTTTAAAGCCACAGTGATGAAGGGTGGGGTGCTTGACATCTTTCCCTGCATGATTTTTGCATCAGCGTGAACTCAGCAGCTATAGATGGTTTAAAACAAGGGAACTGAACCAAGCTAGAAAAGGACAAAGATGAAGACAATCAGTGTGCTATAGATGGTTTGACAAAATTTGAGAGTTCCAAGGTTTCATTGGCCAAAGAAGAGAGTCCAGTGCTCAGGTTTGATGAGTTTGATATCTGATTGGCTGGCTATTTCAAAGATGCAGTAACCAAAGTGGTTTCCCCTTGTCGAAGTGGCATCTACCAGGTGTACACTGAAGCAACTCAACTGCACATGCATGATCACAAAACTTTAAAACTGTCAGTGACTGTTTCTTCTTTACTTTTTATTTTGGTCTATTGATCTTTAACTGGTCTTTGAAATATTTATATTATCCACATAATCAACAGGTAGGAGTGTGAGTCAACACAGGTTTTAAAATAGACTTCAGCCCCCAAAAGCAACACTCTCTTCCTGTAATTTTTGTAAACCCTTCTCTCCAGTCTGTTGAAGCTTTTGGGAGGGGGGGGGGGGCAACGGGACAGTGTACCTGCGGGGATGCATGTGGTCCATAGTAATCTTGGTCGTCATACTATATGTTCTTAACTCTATCCATTAAAATCAGCTTAATCTCCACATGGTAAAAATTGTCTACCGTCTTTTTGCAGCTTGCAGGCAGTTTTTCCATCTTCTCTGCTACCTGCTCTTGAGTTGCTAGACAAAGATGCAGTAACCAAAGTGGTTTCCCCTTGTCGAAGTGGCATCTACCAGGTGCTTTAGCTGTTCATGATACGAAAAACACCTGCAAACTTTAAAACTGTTCTCATTAAAGTTCTCTTTATCTGTAGCATACAGTACTTAAAGCAGTTTGAATATGATAGGGTGGATACAGAGAGCTGAGAAGTGGGAGTGTGACTAGGAGTGAGGAAATATGTATATGTGCATGTGCATGTGCATGTGTATGTGCATGCATTTGTGTGGGTGGTGTGAGAAGGTGAGGGAGGGGAGGAGAGAAAACACAACATATGCACATACATAAGCAACCAGGTATTAAAGCCACTTACTATTAATCTATTCTGTTGTTAGCATGCATGATACTTCAATCAGCAGAAGCAGTAATACATAAAAATCAGCATCTTTATATTTTTACATTTTGTAAATAACCCTTCGTGGGTTTTGTGTCACACTATAGTTGCTTTTGTAGGCAGATGGTTTCTGCTAGTGCAATGGAATGAAATGCATTGGACATAATGATGGCAGATGGACATGCATGTAATTTACAGATAAGGTAAATCTGCAGCCTTGACTGTAATGGTTGTTAGATATGTTTGCAATGCAAGTAATGTTTGCTGTAATGTTAATTGACCTGATTGATTAGTCTTCAATTTTCGGACCTTTTTTATTTTATGACGTAAGTCAGAGATCAGGTATGAGAGGTGAAATTTCAGGTGGTTGGTGCTTCAGGCAGAACCTACACATGCTTTGAGACAAGCACATACTGTTCCTGTCCAGCTTACAGATTCTCAGGTACTTGCGAGCTTACTGTAAATATCTTGTATTTGTATGTGCATGTTTGTGTCTGTAGATGCTTGTACATGCACAAGTGTACTAATGGAATAATGTTTTTTTTCTTGTTGAGCACATGTGCCTTTTTTCTTTCCAGTGCTTCACAAAGAAGACCAGGTTATGGTAGGTTTAAAATTTCTGTTCTTGTAACACAGTCAGATTCAGTTTTGTTTTGTATCAGACTGTTTAACAACTAATGACACATGAGATGTGTTGTATTTTTTCTGTTCAAAACCTGACTTTTGTTTGGTAGATTGCTTTTTAGTGTTTTCATCGACTGAGATAAAAAAAAAACCATGTTTGTTTATCAGTGCAAACATCATCTGGCTATGAGACTGTCCAACATTACTAGGAAAACCAAAGTTATGGACCTAACAGATCAGCAGATGGCACAGCTTCTTGCTACTTTGGAGTGAATTCCATCCTTCAGTAGTTACAAGCACCATTTCTGTAGCAAGAAGCGTTTACAGGCATTAGTGAAAATGCTTACAGTGTCACTTAATGTACATTCCTTCTTGAATTGAAAGTATTGGATCGGTGTATGGGTGTGCGTATGTGTGTGGGGGTACATAAGTTAGGATATGTTATGTGTGAGCTCATATCGAATACTGACTGTAAATATGGACTTCAACATTGCTAGCACATAAGATAATGTTATGCCTAATATTTATATTTTACATGGGAAGTCCATTTTATTACTCTTCTTTGTTCCACAAGAAAATGGGTGGCAGAATTTGACAGTATTATCTCTACTGTCTAGCTAGATTTTCTTTATCTGAACCGCTGTGGAAAATGGAGAGAATTCATGTTTGATATCCACTTAGATTTAGTTCAGGATTCCTGTGTGTGAGTACTACATCAATCACCAGTGGCATGCAATGTTTTCATTCGGAATAAATGTTTTGGTCTTTAAAAATTGACTGGGTTTTGCTGTAGCTTTCATTGAACTGTACTTGGGTGTTAGATGTTGGTGTAACAACCTTTGCTGAATTAGCAAACCATTATTAAGCTCATTAAGTCACTGACTCAGGCAGGCCCAAATTCAGTGATTTGTAAGGAATCATGATCACAGACTTACCCCTGGTCAGTAAGAATGTGATGCAATTGTGACCTGACCTTTCATGTTGACCTATTGACCAGTTGACCCTAATGTCAGAAAAGGGAGGTAGCAAAACAAATTCTAGCCAAACATATTTCATAGAATGGTGTTATGACCATGAGGCGCTGTGGAATGACTTTTTCAAGCTTTAATAGCAAGAAACTCAGGAGCCACTATTGTTTGCTCTTCTTCTGAGTTTGAAATGCTATCATTTGAAGAGGCCACCATTCCTGACGTTATGATCTTGACAGAATCAACTTAGCAAGCAATCGCAAAACCGAATTACTGTAGTGTGGCAGCTACCTGATGCCCCCCGCTCACCACTCTCACCCAGCAATGTGGGTCAGCTGAGATAAGCAATTTGGATCACTCACACAGGCGTTATAGTGGAACAACTTTATTTATTTTATGACTGTCCCCCTCCCTCCAAAGGGAAAAACCCTACAACAAAAGAGATAGGAAGAAAGATGAATCTTCAGATGTGGCCTAAAGGCCAGTGCCAGTGGTTTTAACTTGCAAAGTTCTAGTTCTGTTGCAGAGGATGGATGGACACGTTTTTTATAGGTGCAGATTGTGACGCGACGGGCCGTACCTTAACTTACTGGACTCGACTTCTCAGAATTACTGAACAAACTTTTATGGTGATCTTGTAAATGTAGATTTAATTGAGCAATCGTCACCAAAACCTTTAATGCCTAAGGTCAATGGCTTCTACACCAAAGGGTGACGACACTATGAAATAATGCGAATAACTAGAGAAATCTACCGAGGGAAAAGTTTCTCATACTCTGACACGTTCGCTCAGTCTCACACAGGCAAAACACTACTAGCTCAAGAGCCCCCACCCTCGTAAAAGACACAACTGCAGCGAACCGTTATTCAACATATATTTCAAACACTAACAGACGCGACAACATCAAATATATCTACAGATTATTTACAAAGAATCACCTTGCTCGTGTCTAGGGTAAGACGCTGCCTGATTACGTCATACCATGTGGTATCAGACAAAGAAGATAATCAACTCCAGAGGGGGAATCAAACTGCAAAACGGCCTATGATCCCGCTCAATACACACATACAGTAAGTGACCAACAACAGAGCTCTTACTCTTGTCACTACTGAAACAACTATTTCTGCGATACACAATTCTAAAGGCTATTCAACGACCAACAATGAAGCTATGACACTGCCACGGCTAGCACTTCCTCTATACCTCCTCTTGGCATATGCCCGGCCTCTATAGCTTGTGACGTCTCCTGTCTCTGGCAGGATAAAACCACCTATCTTAATTCAACCCGAGTCCCAGACTCTATAATAGTCTATGGCAAGAGCAGTCCTATAAGGCGCAACAGCAGTCACTTACTACTCTGTCTCGTAGTCGGCAAAATACACCCTGTTTATCTGGCATGAAATGCTGGAGCACTTTTACTCTTTCCACGTCTTGGCTAAGATGGCGAGGGGTAGAGGTCCGTGGGTCCACACGTGTCCGCTTCTCTTGGTCTTCCTACATTAACTCTCTCTCCATGTCCTATCCCCGTCTGTCCATGTCACCTAATGTCCAAAGCTTAAGTACCCTGTGCCTTTTCCGCACTGTGTTTCCAGGAACCACCTTATTCTAGTTCAAACCAGTTCTGGCCAGCCTAGGTTGGGGTGGAGCTATCAGCCTGTCATGGCTAATGACGTAGCGTTCCCTACCAAGGTCAAAAGGTGTCGGGAGGGAGGAGCGAAGAGGCTAAACTAAGAGTGACAGGTGATAACCTAGGAGTGACATGTGACACAAATGAATGAGGGAAAGCTGTTTTTAGATAATTTTGCAGACAACTGCCATCCTTTTGCCTTCTCTTTTGGAAATTGAACTTGTCTGCAACTACTTTTTGGGGGGTGGAGTGGGGGAAGTACTGGTTTACCTAACAGTATACCTTAACACCTTTTTTGTTGTTGTTGGTAGTTGACAAGTGGACTCAGGGAAAGACTGCTTGCATTTTGGCAAAGATATAGATTTTTTTTTTTGGGGGGGGGGGGGAGGAGAGAAGGGAATGTTGATGGGTGGGTTCATGAAAAACAAAGTGGTCAAGCACGAGGTTTTCATGTGTAGCCGGGTGGTGATTACATAATCCCCAGGCCCCTGAACTCTCCTAGCCGGCATAGCGTGGGAAGTTCCATCATGCGCCTTACTGGTCGTCTGTTACTTAAGAGTGAAACAAAGGGTATCTGTGTCTTCTCATCCCCTGACCCACGGTGGGTAGGGAGGGGCCAACGACTCACTGTCCGAGGCTACCGTAACCCTTAGACGTAATTTAGGTGTGGCCAGGTTTCCCCAGGGAAGGGTAGGGCCACGTAGAGACGTAGGGGGTGGTCAGGATCGCTCTAGAACAAGAGTGGACCAAGCATCTCAGCGGGAGGCGAGGGCGAAAGGTCAGCAACAATGTGCGAGGAGAGTATCTTTAAAAGAGTGGAGAAAAGCTGACAGCAGTCAATTAAGAGGCAGAGCAGTCGGTGAAGAGTCAGAGATTCGAGTCAGTCACTCGTTCTTGAGTCGCTGTGCTCTCACAGTGACGTGAGAGGAAATAAAGTTACATGTAGATGTGAAGACGCCTTGTTGCTGTGTCCAGAGTGGAAGGATGAGAGAGCCATTGCCACAACTGCGAAAGTAACAAACCTGCTACTGCTCAACCCTGTTACACATGCATCTCTGCTCTCCAGTTTCATTTTTGAGGTTTTGAAGGTGCTTCTCCTTTTATTTTTCAACTTGCATTCACGTCTTTAAAACAAGAGACTTACTCAAAAGAACATAATTTATTTTACCAAATTACAAGGAGACTGTTCAACTGTTAATTTTTCAAGTATAAGTCTTGGACTCCAGTACATATATAATCTTTTTTCTACAACAATGCTTAAAGATAAAAATACCTAAACTTTTATAAAAATGTGAGATGCACATAGAAAATATGCAAATCAGTTTTGATGTTGCCTTTGATTGTATAGGCCTGTCAGTACTTCTCATTATAGTGCATGTCCTGTTCAAACATGCATGTTGCCAGCCTCCCCCCCCCCCCATATGTACTCTCTTATTTCCAAACACAATTCTGATTTCTGACCCTTAAACAATTTTTATTTTTCTACAAGTCCATGTTTATTAAATGTTACTGGGGAAATCACAAACATGAGTGAAACTTTTCCAGAATGAATATTCTGAACTGTATTTCAGCAATTTCACATGATCCTAAAAATTTGCACCAGCTGTCAGTGCTTATTATCAGCAAAGCACAGCTTTTCATAAACTGGAAATTCCAAATTGGGGCAATTGCAAGATTCGAAAAACTGAATGTTTTCGGAAGAGTTTCACCCAAGCAAACATCATGAAGACACAAAACAGGCAAAAATGTTGAACAGGTTTGGGTATCAGCACTATGAGGCAGGGGTATGCCAAGATGTCTAGACAACATAAACAGGTGGAAATAGAATATTTGGGAAAATTGGAAGAGTAATACTAATAGAGTCAAAAGGGGGCTGCATGTGAACAAAGAGGCTTAAAAATACATGCTATGTGCAGATAAATTATGAACACCAGACTCTGAACCCATGACCTGTACTGGTGACAAGTATGGGTTATCACCATGGTATAGGGAGC
This sequence comes from Lanistes nyassanus, assembly GCA_004794575.1. Taxonomy (NCBI): domain Eukaryota; kingdom Metazoa; phylum Mollusca; class Gastropoda; order Architaenioglossa; family Ampullariidae; genus Lanistes; species Lanistes nyassanus. Next base: position 134,548 of record SMGT01012136.1, on the reverse strand, counting down.
CCCACAACTTTATGTAAATTCTTGCTAGTTTAGTGGAACCCTCTATCTGGCATTTTTACTACCATCTTGGACACCCCAACCTCCTTCCCACTCATGAAACCATCTCCTTCCCTTCCAGCATCTGAATTTACAGTCAACAGGTATCACTCCTAATAATCCTCTCTGTAGGTTTAGTAGTCTCCCATGGTAAGCCCATTCACCACCTGTGTAGACTTTTAGAATCACGACACTCAATTCAGTTGACATTCGGTACCTTGGTTGTTTTAACTATGTGTAAGCTTGTATGCACATCAGTTATCGAGCATGTGTTAACCATGTGATCATATTAGCAGGGCAATGAGACTGACTCTAGTGAAACCTCATGCGAACTATCGATTTGTAACAAACAGAAGCATGCTAGTCCCAAACACAGAATGCTAACCAGTTCTTTGTGTAGCCCAGACTTGTGTTTGGTGGATTGCGCTGTATGTGTACGTGGCCCACTGCCTAACAAATTTCCAGCACAACCGGAGGAGACATTCACAAAAACAGTTTGTGGCTAGACATGGGATAACTGAAGGGTGCTTGTCTTGCACATATGCATGTCCATAAATGTTTAACCGTAATGTCTGTAAGTATTAAGTGTAAATGTTTTCTCCTGGTTATGATGGCAGTGAAAATACCTTTTAACTTAGAGAAGAAGATGAAGACATAACTTAGTAAAAGTTGTCTTCATCTTCTTCTCTAAGTTAAAAGGCGTCTTTGATTTAATCTCTAGGCAAGAACCCCAGCTATGACTGCTAACTTCAGTAACTTGGTCTGACATAGCTAATGCTTAATTATGTGTATTAAAAATTCACCGATAAGAATCAACATCAACAGCTCAAAAACTTAAGACTAACAGCAACTTCATATGCAAGTTTGCATAAAGCATAACATAGTGAATCTCTAGAGTGATGGACGGATGATGAAAGATTGCTGCATACTCAGAGGTTCACTCCAGTGAAGCCAAGTGCAAGAATTTCGATCATATGATTATCAATGTGTACATTGTTAAGTCTGAAAAGGAGGAAAAAATAAACTGTTTTATTTGTCCAACTAGGTATATCTGTAGGAGTGATCAGATTTTCTTAAATGCACAACCCCAGCCATTTCATTAGGCAAGTTGCGCTTAATTTGCTTTGATGTGCTGAATCACCTCCACTTGATATTTCTGCTAATGGATGTAAGATGAACATCATTTAACCTCTCCATTTATATCACAACTAATGCTAAACAAAAGCACTACCGCAGACCTACTCACTATGCAGATCATGCTTGCATCAGTCCCAACATTGCTATATACAGTGTTTACAAGTTAATCATCCCATGTGTTACCAGCATGAATCTCGGCACTGTGTTATTAACTTATACTGTTTTTAGACCCAACCCGCATATGAACAGCTGGAAGAAATATGTTGCTGCACCACGAAACCAGTCATAAGTAAAAAAATTGGGTGTTTTGAGCTAAATACATTTTTGAAATCTATAGTGTTTCCTCATCATTTTGATATAAGAACCATTGTCCTAGCTCAGTAAAAGAGATATGGGCTGTTGAAGGTCAGAATGTGGGTGGCAGCTATTTGGAGAAAACAGGCTCCAAAGTTTCAGCATGCAGTACTATACCAATTTTCTTAGCAACACAAATGCTTAATTTTTACCTAATTATAGTTAAATCTGAGGGAAAAGTTTGCATCTATATGATAGTTTATAGTCTTAGGAAGGCTTTTGTGCTAAAAAGTCAAAATCGACCAGATCGACCCCACCGACCTATTTCTGCATGTAGCTACAAACTGGCCGTTCCAACTTAAGACTGGTTTCATGGTATGGCGACACAATATGAGGAAATATTTGTGAGACACAAGACAGCTCGGATCCTCACATGATCATCAATTAATGCTGCTGATTGTCCTGTACAGCCTACCATTAAAAACAAATTTTTTATCAACCAGCTTTACACAGTAGGTGGCATTCCTGTTATGCTTTTAGTTGAGATGTTGCTGTGACGTCAATTATTAGACAGTGAGTTCATTCGCTCAAAAGACTACAATCATGACATCTCATTCCTACCAGTAAAATATGATGTTATCCTAATACTAAATGTAAGAGGAACCATTCTTTTCAAAACAGAAATATTTAGTTGAGGAGATTCAGAACATCAAGCAACAATTAAAACTTTACTGGCCCTGTCATATTCCTGCTCTAAGAAAAATGTCGAAAATGACTGTACAAGCAGCAAAGAAAATACCCATCGCTCAGATCATTCCAATAATCCATTGCCACATATTAAAAAATATTTTGTGCACCCTATTTTTAAGTCGGTGAACACCCCCTGCCTACCCATCCTCAAGTGCCGCCCCCCCCCCTCAACAAAACCAATCCAGAAAACCCCAACTCACTTCACTCAGTAAAATAAGATGAAAACACAAGATCATTCAGATTACCATGCTGGTGTAAGATGTCTCCAGACTTGGATTCCATGAACATCTGTTTTACTTCTTTCCAGGAGCAAGAATGAACTTATTGCTATGGTTACTGTTATACAACAGACACTTTGGGTTAAGACATAGCAAATCAACAGCAGACTGCTCTAGCAAATGAACCCTGACCAATCACTATCAGCTGGCAATGGCATAGACTACCTTCTGACCAGATTTTGCAAGGACAAACAGAAAAAAGCACCACTTACATGCACTGTAGTTCATGTTATGTTTAGGTGCATATCTTTTCCTTGATTCTGAGTGCACGCAAACTGACAGAGTACATCACATCCCTACAAAGTTCACGACCAGAGAAACATGTAGGAGTGAGGGAGTGCTACCTATGAGTCTTGGGAAAAGTGACTTCTTTATGAGGAAACGCACACAAACTACCCTAAATGAAACCAAGCACGTATAATTCGTGTACATCTGTAGTTCAAGGGAAGTGACATTATTCTAAATCTCTTAATATATTTTCTTCTTACACTAAGCATCCCTTTAATCTGGTCCCTTACTCTTAGTCTGTTCCATTTTAATATTTCAATATCTGAAACTACTCTTTTTGCTTTAACAAAAGTTATGAAAGTTTATGAAATAAAAAAAGACTTCTTTATTCTTGCTGGGAACTTTCAATCCCAGCCAAATCTATTGCTGTCCCTTAAGCGAGCTTCTTTGATGCAGCAGCATATTTCTACATAAAACCAAAAGAGATGGTGAAGGCCTAGCACACACTGCCAACACCTGACATTCTAGTAGCCAATTATACAAGGCACATCAATTTTAAAGACTAAGGGGCAGTAAATCTGCAGGACAGTTAGGAAACGAAAACTCTCTAGAAACACATCCATCAAACCAGGTTACCACAAAAATAAACAGTGAAATAAATTAAAGCCAGATTGAAGAAACACATCCAGTTGTATCAACAATGATAGATTACAATTTTACATCATTACTCATACACATGCAAACATCACAAACTGCTGCAGATTAATAAAAGCTGCCTTTGTATCATTTCTCCATTGGTAAAGAAGTGAAAACTGTACAAACTAACGATTTCATATCAGCTTTAAAATATGCCCCCTTGCTGCATGAATCCTTTAAATATTACAGTGAAAACAAAATCAAACCAGAGGTATTTCAAGACCCTGACCAGTGCCACAAATCTCTGGTCTACAGCCATGGACATTAAGGCTGATGGTTGCACATGTAGTTGTATAAAGAATGAACCACAATCTTCATCTTCATCATGCAGGCCTCCCATACCTAGAAAACTGTCCACTAGCCCCCCCCCCACACACACACACACAAACACCCCCACTCAACCTGCCATCTTGCTATTGGTATAACTTTCTGCAGTATTTGGAATTTTTAATGGTCACTAAGTTTCTTGGTACATCCCACATGTATTTCCTTGTGTGCAGTTAGTGGTATTTTACATTTTTAACACTCCAAGGGTGTATAAAATATGCACAGCAAGTTTCCCACAAAATGTTTCAACATATTACAAAGTACATTGTAATTTCAAACGTGCTGCAGTACAATTGCAAGACCTATGCATGACATTTATTTGAAGCATGCTGCCACTCACCTCTTGTGATAAGGGAAAAACCAGCTGCCTATTGTTTCAGTAAAAAGTGGCCTTCGTGCAGATACTAAAGTCCAGCAGCAGTGTCATAAAAACATTAAAACATGATATATTTAAATATCTTCAACAAAATTTTACTTCAATAATTTAAGACCACTGGTTAACAGTGTGCAGGTTAAAAAAAAACTGACATGACAGTAAGACACCAAGTTTCAGCATGAATAAAATTAAAATTTATCATTTTCAAGGAACATGCTTGGTTCTACATTATTTTACATCTAAAGGCCAGGAAAAATCTTAATAACCTTAAATTTTGGGGGGCAGCAGTGGGAGTGGGGAGATAACAGATCCAGATGCAAGAAGTGAATCCATCAGCATTTTCAGGCTCAAATGCAAGAACCACAAACTATCTTACTTGCAGAAGTAGTGTGTTGATGTCAACAGTAGCTTTACACAGCATAGGCAGGAAAGAAAGAATCTTAACTCATTCTAATTTCTGTGTCGGGCTGCAACATAGTTTCTGCCTCTACATCAGTACATGCCACAGTAACCAATAAGGATACCTTCTGTCTTTCATCCAACATCTTGCACTACAAAGGTGCAGGAAGCCAAACGTACTAACGACAAACACCTGTTAAAGTGTTCGCACCTAATGACCACAATGATAAGCAGATAACACGTCTTTCAGAAACTTCCTCTCACTCTGGTTTTCTATAACTGTCAACTTTTGGCATGCTAGATGATGGAGCTACAACAAAGGATGCAAAATTTATATATACAGCATTTATAGCCCTTAGCAAGACTGAGAGAATGAATGTGTATATGGCATGTATACATCTGCTTAAGGGAAGCCATGAAATGAGGATTAGGTCAACATAAGCAATTACAACTGGTCCCACAAAGAACTGTTTTCTCAACTGGTCCCACAAAAAACTTTTCCGACTTTCCTCCCTCCTTGGAAATGTGTTTTGTTAATCCTTACTTAAAGGTGACTCACAAAAATTATCAGAGGTCTAATCAAGACATCTAAATTCATTTTTCTAAGCACTCTCTTTTTCGTAAAATTGCAGTTTCCCTCATAACTTAAAAAAAAAAAAAAGCTCACGTGTACAATGAAAATGGAGGCAAATAGAAAATAGAGAGGTGCTGCTATGCTAGTAAATTTGTCTTTGAACTTAAGTTAAGGAACACGGTATTCTTGTTAAATAGAGCTGCCTTTAAAAATAATACTAATAGTAATCTTATACCTGTTAAAAGCTAATTTGTACCAGCAGTAGTACGTGGATCTCCTTATAAATATAATTTTACAAATATAAGGAAATAAAAACAAGCCTGTATTATGTACTTTGTGGCTTCAAGAGCAGCTACGTACAACATATCAAAGGTTGTTAAATAGAAATTTTAACTTTTTCAGATAAACCTATATTTCCTTTGTCAAAAGTTGCTGGTCTGATCAGCATCACCCATCAATCATTGTGTTTTTCAATGACAAATAGATTTTGCCTTATTTGTAATCAATCAATATTGCATGCAGGAATACCAACATCGTACACCAAAGCACGCCTACATGCTCACATGCAACCTCTCTTTCTCTAGGGTGTGGGAGGAGGGAAGGGAAAATGATTAGTATGTTTCAAGCCCTGGCCACTGCATATTCATACAGTCTAAACCAAAGTAATAAACATGTTACAGGCAAGGTAGAACTTGGGACAAAGATGTGAAGGTGTGGCATGAAGAAAGAACATCTTATATAACAATGTTCCTGGAAAATTGTGAAGACAAAGGAAAAAAGGACTGGGAAAGCCCTAGGAGCTTTACAGATGTCTAACAGCTGGAAGGACATGTTGATGCCAACTCCAAAGCAGCAACAAGTCCTAAGTCAAGTCTGAATAGAAACAATAAAAAATTTTGGGGGCCATGTTCGGATGCTTGCAGCCTGGATGGTGCCCTTGTAATTTCTGTTCTTAGGAACATCTTTTTCTTCTTCAAATCAACCTCTACACCAAGAAGCAAGAGAGTAGGGCAACTATTAATCACTCTGGTATCTCCCACTTTCTCTGCTGTAAACAGGTGGATGTGTGTGCTGAACACTTATACCAGAATGTCAGATAATCAGTCTCTGATGCACAGATGATGACAAGAGAATAATACCATATCCCAATCCCCTTCCTTACTCATACATATATATTACAGGATTCATTAATTTTCAATGTGTGTGTATGGGGGTGGGGGCCATGTCTATAATGACGGCCGTATTCTTTCACTAGGGCGCAGACGTTTTGAACAAGGTCCATCAATGTTGGATCGTCTTTGATCAAATTTACGTTTTGATGCAGGGGATGAGCGAAGAAAAGGTGGGTTTTCAGGACAAAGAGCCTTACGAGCTGCCTGTCTAGCCCGACTTAATGTTTTGCGTGTTTTATACAACAGTCCAAATTCTCTTCCCTTTTTCTGTTTTTTTACTGAACTGCTGCATCGCAGATCAGCACCAAAAGATTTCTGCAGTCCATTATTATGTGGGCACTCTTCTTTATCGAAAGTGGCTGGATGTCTTGTTTCTGAAGCAGAACTGCTACACTCCGTAGCGCAATACTGTGAAGGCAGCTTCTCCCCAGCCTCACTGTCAATCTGTCCCACCAGCACCTGGCCGGAAGTTTGTGCCGGGGACAAGATACCTGGTGGTAGGCTAGGGTCCAGGCCTGGGCCAAATTGTTGAGGGGATCGTGTTTGCAACACTTTGTGTGATGGCTGAGAACTATGGCGAAGCACCCTTTGGTCTTTGCTGTTAGGTACAATGGGCCCTGCACTCAGTTTACTGAGGTCATGTGCTGAGGTATTCACAGATGCTGCAGACTGCATATGGAATGAGCTTTCTTCACCAGGTGTAGCTTTCTTTGAACTGGTCAGGGACATCAACTTCAAAAGCGGCTCTGATACGGAGGATGACAACACAGGCTGTATCTTGCTGGGATCCGCTGAGTCTTCAGCAGAACTGGTAGGCAATGGCATAGGGAGTAACAGTGATGTGAAGTTTAGTGTAGAGACAGCTTGCACACTATCGTCCATGTCCGAGGCCGCAGGAACTATACTGTGGTGTACCTGGCGCTGAGGGTCTGTGTGATGTCGGACTCGGTTAGTGTGACCTCCTCTCATTCCTGCACTGGGCCTTGGCTTTGCTGTTCTGCTGACTAGCACTGGCACTGCTGCCGAGTCAAAATGGGCTGACTTGCAAGAAACATTCACATCAGAGGTCAGAGAAATGTTGCTTTCCCCTGTTTTGCTGTGAGAAGCATTTGATGTGACGCTGGCACTGTGGTTACAAACATTGTGGTGACTGTCATTGGGTGCAAGGCCAGCTCGGCTGGGAAAAGGACCGACTGCTTCAATAAACCCTGAGGTTCTACCAGTGCCTTGCTCTCCCTTGTTCTCCACATCAACCCTCTCCAGACCAAGAACATCCTCAGGGCCATGGCTCTGATTCCGATTCAGCTTAGAGCAAGATTCCTGCTGAAACAGGGATGAACTACTGTCCAGGCAAAAGGCTGCACTCCCCACTCGAGATGATGATGCTGTCAACCGTGCCTCGTGTAATTTTTGAAAGTGTTCCTCACGTCGACGGCGCAGTACGGTAAGTTTGGACGGTCCTAGAGGATCTATGAGAACAACAATACAGGAAATATTGTCCGCCTTCATCATTTTCACTCGCCACTTGTTCAGTGCACGTGCCACAAGTCGTTCTGCTGGGTTGATCCAGTAGCTCACAGTCACCATCTGAAACAAGCACCTGACCATCAGAACAGTTACTGTCGTTCATGACTGGCCTCATGATTCACACAACTTTCAAATCTAGTGTACAAAGACCTAATATGACACAAAGTACTGTACATTAGTTTGAACTTCTAACAAATCCAGACAATGACCCAAACATTAGATAGGGGGGCACACCTTCAGTCTGTTGCTTTGTGTTAGATGTTGCTTGTCTTTTGCCAAGTCTGAAACCCACTTGTTACATTTGCAAAACATAAAATTAAAGACCCTTCTTTGCTCTCTTTTCTCCATACACATTTGTTTGCTGATTGTGGAATGAATGCTTCTACATGTACAAGAAAGCAGAGACCTGGCACCATCGATGTTGCATAGCATCTGGGCATTTTTGTGCAATAGTTCTGCAATAATTTAAGGCACGTATCTCAGTGTTAATAACACAGATCACACACATGACCAAAACATAAATCTTTTATAAGAAGAAACAGAATGGAAAGTTTTATATGGTACTGGAGCCTCTTAAATTTAGCATCGGCAAGAAATGGTCAGTGTTCATTTTCAGACCACACCATGCAATGCAATCTCCCCCACTCCCCCCCCCCCCAAAAAAAAAGCAGCAGACACTCCAACGGGGGTGGTGGTGGTGTTTGAGCTGTAAAATGTTTGCTGGTGCCAGCCCAATAAAAGCTCTAATGGCTCAGAGTTGTCTGATTTTAGAGGCAAATGACAAATACTATTTGTGGAATTAGAAAAGAAAAGAAAACTGAGCATTTCCATGTTTCCTGGTGGACTAAAGTACCATCTGAAGGTTCAAAAGAAAGCTTGGCCAATTCACTTCTGAGTGAGGTACTGGCTCAAAGTATAACTATTTATAACGTATCGCCCCCAAGTGAACCCATTAAAAAGAAGAACTGGAAACAGTACATGGCCTCCAATTTAGATGTATACAACTCCACAAAGAATAAATTTGAAAATAGCTCAATTGTTCAAAGCTGATTGGCGCTGAAACAGATAGCCAGAAAACAAATTATTCTATCATCTATTTTTTAAGTTAAACTTAAAGTTTCCTTAATATTTATTGTATCAAACATCATAAACTGCTACAACTCAACTTGTTATTTGAAAACCAGAAGTAATGAAAGTGATTGGGTTTTTTCCCCAAAACTAACCTAAATGTTGTAAGTAGAACAGTAAAATACATCCAATGCACTGGATGTCCTGTTGAACTAAAGCTATTTTTCATACTTGGAAGGGGCATTAAAGCAGTAAGCACTATTCATTTTTCAGCTGTACCTTGTGCCTTTCATACATTGTATCAGAAAACACCACATTAAAGTTGTTTTCTGAGGAAGCCCGCCAAGCAAGGCATCATTTTCACCAGGTCTCCCTCCCTAACCTTGGCCTTCTTAATCTTTCTGCATGTGATAAAACTGAGTCAGCCATCTGTGAATGTGAACAATACATTCATACACTATGCCACTGATGATTTTGTTGCTGTAGTATAAACAAGGGCTACACAGCAATGTACTACGAGCAATAAGACTTAAAAATGGCCGAAAGCTTTAGGCTTAGAATCTTTTGGTCGATCATACTACTGCACACATCCTGCCAAGTCCAACTGATTACACAGTTGGAGTTTCACCACTGAGTTCTAGTTTAAGTGGAGAGTACCTGTTTGTCTGCTACTGGAAGAAAAAGTCTACCATCTGGAAAATTGTTTCTTGGTCACTGTGTATTATGCTGTACTGTGCTACTTTAAATGCTGTTTTCAGTTATGACCTGTGTGGGCCATGGTTAAAATTAACATTACTTATTATAATATTAGTATGATTATTTGTAATAACTATGGTGGATATGCAACTTGAAGATGGTGGATATCTGCAGATGATCAGGTCATTTTCCAAGTATATTAACTCAGTAAAATTATTACAAAAGTAACAAAAAATACTTAATCATCACATGTTATTTCTTTTCCTTTTCAGAAATCAGTAGAAAATTAGTTTTGCGACCAAATGCACAGCAATAAACCATCTTGATTTCTAGACACAATGCAATTCTAAGAATTTGGCCGACTTTTTCGTCCACCAATTCAACTAAGACCATAATAGCCTCGAGCCTTCCTGTTATATTCGAGCTGAGGGAACATCACGCAGCATCTACTGATTCTGCATCTTTACCCCAAATATTCCAACCACCCCTCCAAAGAAAATATTTTTTAAAGCACATGGAAGGGTGCAGCTAGCTGTCATTTGGGTGTATGACAACTACAGTCAGACAAGCAAGTGAATGCATATATACAATATTCAGCACAGTCAAAAAATTGCTGGTTGACAGAAGCATTCAAAAGTTAAATGCACTGTCACTACAGGGGATGGATTATTCAGCGTAGCCATAAAACCGCTGAAGCACTGAAATGTGAAAGGTACTGTTGCTACAGGGGATGGTATATTTAGTTAGCATAGTCAAGAAATTGCTGGTTGACAGAAACACTGAAATGTGACAGTTACTGTTGCTACATGGGATGGCATATTCAGTGTAGCTATAAAACTGCTGGCTGACAGAAGCACTGAAATGTGAAAGGTACCATTGCTACATGGGATGGTGTATTTAGCGTAGCCAAGAAATCGGCGGCTGACAGAAGGATTCTAATCTCAAAGGTCTGTGGCTTGGGGATGGACATGACCAGTTTGATGACTAGCCAGATGTTTGGCCTTACATGCTATTTTCTGTGGGTGAACCCTCACAGGAATCGCACACACTGTGGTGCTCACAGGGTACTACTGGTCTGAAAGCATGCTGCTGCGCAGTTCAGGACTTTAAACAGCACAATCAGAAGTGTCTGTTCGAACTTTGTCTCCAAGTCACCTGCAAAGTCTGATGCTGTAATTAGAGAAGACGCAGAAAGTAGTCGAGGAGTCTGTGGTTCAATACAGACAAGTATGCTCACTTTGTTCACTCTCATTCTTCCTGGCAGTTGAAACAGTCTATCAGTATCCCACCTTGGATTCACCTCTCACTGTTTTTAGAATTCAGGTCACTAGAGCCAGTTTATTTCAGTTAACTCATATTTGGTAACCTCCTCTACAGCATACTGTCATAACCATAAATGCTCAAAAAGTTGAAACCAATTTTTATGGCAATAGTAAAGTGACTTTTTTATGTTAAGTCTATCGTGTCGCATTAGTATTGTCCCACGTTTCACTCAGCCAAGTGCCTGAGTTTGTTTGGGTTTTTTCTTCATGTTTTGTCCTCCATTTGTGTTGTCCTAGTGAAGCACCAATGCCCCAATACTGGTGACTGTGTCTGTCATTTGTAGCTTGGTTAAAATTCCTCTGTTGTTAACTTAGGTTTTATTTCCAAGCAGCAGCCACATGTTCCTTTTAATTTTTTGTGCTTTCTTTGTAGGACATCTGATTATTTTAATGTTGTATATCACCTAACATTTCAACTAACAAAGACTAGTGCTTTACTATTTCTGTTCAGCAACTTAGTTATCATTAACGAAGGAAAACTGTGCTTGTACACTGGGTAGTTTCGCTGATAGTACATTGCAAAGTGGACATTGCATATTGAGTGAGAGTTTAAGATTTCTTTCTCATTTCTAACATCTCTATCCCTGAACCGATTAAGATTTTTTTTTGTGCTCATGCTGATTAGATGTATTAAATAAGTGATATTTCCACTGCCCGTAAAATATGTTTTGGTTTCCACTACCTAATAGTTATAAATAATCCAAATAAAATTTATACTTATATTTAAACTTACTGGATCATGAATGACACGGTCTTCAAAATGCATCTCTAAATCAGTAACCAAGGACACAGCCTCAGCAGGAGTGATCATGTTCCACATGCCATCAGAAGCAAGGATGAGACAACGGTGTAGGCAGGGGTCCAGTTTCATCACACTAACATCAGGCTCAGGGGAGACGATAAACTTGCCTTTGTAATAGTCGTAGCTCCACAGATCACCTGTAGCAAAAAAATGAGGTGTCTCTAGCCATGGAATAAATTCCATAAAATTTCAGCTTTGAAGGATTTTTTCATTCTGGATTTTTGGTTCACCTGCTTAACAAGCTTGAGCAGCTTCCTCTTTCTCTACATAAAACCACTCATCCACAGAGCCAACATAACCATATCTGATAACAGATTCCCCCACCCATCCACCACCACCCACTAAAGACTGGCTAAAACACTAGACTTTTCCCTTTAAATCAACACCAGAAAATAGCTTCTTCATTTAAAAAAAAGGAAGACTGAAAAAAAAGAAAGTGGACAATCCCCTAATAGGTAATGTCTCCATGACTAACCTAGAGACCTTGCCACTGCCAGGAACGGTATCTTGTCTATCTGTGTGCTACGTCGTACAGGCCCCTTATGATTGATTTTTGGCCTGCACCACACAACACGCTGAACACCTGACTTGGCCACAACTGACCCTCCACTTTGTTCAATCCTTTCCTTTTCTTCTGGGTTGTCAGGCTTGTGGTCCTAGATCAAACAAAGCACAAACGACTATCTCCAACAACACTGTCTTTTTGTCACAGGCCAAATTATAATGAAAAGAAAAATGACTTTTAATATAACACCTGATAAGTGTGAAACACCAATAACTTCAACAATAATCTTCATTCAGCGAGTTGAACTAGAGATGTCACATTGTCTGTTATTTTAAAAAAGAGGAATAGGGAGAAGTTTTTATATTCCAGCCAGGATCCCATCATCAAGTTACATCTTGCATTAGAACCAACACCTCTGACCAGAAATGAAAAGAAACATCACATTTCTCCTGTAGCTTTGTAAAAACTAAAATTTAAAAAGGCAATATGTTGTGAGGATGAGTCTTGACCTTTGTAAGACAGACGGGCTTCATATAAACTGCATTTTTGGGTCCTTCATCACAGCCCAGCACAATGCCAGAATCTCCAACATGTCCAACGTACAATTTGCCGTGTTTAATGATGGCAATGCTGGCAGTTGTGCCAGAGGTACTAGGCAATCCACTCACTGTGCGCGGCCACTTATCTGAGAAAACACAAATGAAGTTTAAGACATGTCACCAAGCAGAAGTCCACCACTTTTAAAAGACCCCCCCCCAAAAAAAAACAACAAAACAAAGCAAAAACCAGTATACTCACTGGTCAACTCTACAACAGAGACTTACTATTATAAACTAAAATATGCACATTAATGATGCAGTTTACAATCTGACTAAAGTAAATAACTTATTAATACACAGTGTGTATAAAAAGGGAGAGACCCATAACATTAACTTCAAATGGAAATAAATGCTCAAGATATTTAAAATGAAGGTTCTTTAAAGACCAGCCAGCAACTGGTAACATGCTGTACAAACAATGCATTAGTATACCGATGGCAGATGTAATTTTCCTCCTGATGTTAAAGTGCCATGGATTAACACATGATGATTCCTTCAGTCTGATTTCAGTGTGTAAACTGATTATAAACTTACAGTCCTCAACACTGTCACGCAACTTATAATTATAAAACACTTTTTTGATGGTTTTTATATTGACCAGAGATAAAATGATTACAAAATCCAGCTAGCATCCAAGTAAATACATGCGACTTTTGAGTGGATACAAATTCTCGGTGTATAAAAACCTGTTGCAGTACTGTAGGTATATTCATTATTTCATATTAAATCAAAATATGATTTAATATGAACTAATGAATATATATATTTGACAAATGTATGGAGACACAAGTACATGTACACTCTAAATGTTGGACTTCGGGGGTTATGATCAACAGTGGTCCTATATTACAGAATATCAGAGCTGACTTATACCACAATACCTGCACAGTTATCAATCAGTTATGATCTGACGTTATCACTAAATCGGTGAATGTCAGTTGTCATTCCTCCTTATGCTGTTAATGGGTCTTGTTTTATGATCCTAAGTGTGTAGTTGCCTTTCCCCATTACATAGACCGTTTTTTTTCTTAAATTTTCTTTTGGGTGTTGTCCTAATTAATACGTTAATAGCTGACTAAAAGCTCAAGTAGGTCAGTCAAGCTGAGACTTGATTGAATAACACAATGTAGTGGTGACCTTCACCTTTGAATAATGACACTACTGGCAACCCTAGACCGCTATGGTAGTCAGTTTCTCAAACTATGGTGACTTGATTAATTCGCATAAATGTTACATCCCTTCTGCATGAGACATCCATCAACATCATCTAATACCAGATTACCTAAAATACAGGCATACCAAAGGGTTTTCTCGTGCCAAAGGTCATTTACCCAGGACAAATCATCTCCGACCAAGTGAAATGCGCGCGATTTCTGATTTGAAACACTAGTAGTAGCAAATCCAAAACCCCTACATACGCAAACTATGTTTCCGAGCATTGTTATGTGGCCCCACAACAAACATATATTCTTGATTGCATTCCACACGAACCAAGAGCAGATTCAACAAAGGATGAACCTTGAAGTAGAAGGATCGTAACCAAAGTAACTAGAAAACCGCTTCCTAATTTTTTTTAAAGCCAGTGAATGACTTTAAAGATTATCTTACCAAGTTCTCGCCACATAGCCTGATGCGTGTCTAAAAATCCAGATTTGACCGCAAAAAGAACATCATCATCATTGTCGCTCCAAAACTGGTCGTACTTTGTGATCTCATCCAGTAAGTTGTCCCGAGCGAACCGAGACGCTTCGGGACCGCCATGCCCATCGAATATTCCGAAGTAGGCAAACTCGTAATCACGGCTATCTTTTCTCACAAACTTGATGGCATGATGATCTTCCATATATTTTCTTCCTCCCTGATCGCAGTTTCCAGAAACCCTAAGGTTCACGCCTATCCTGTGGCTGGTCATTTTGGAGAATCGGTCGAAGTCGTTCGTCCGACATGGACGACGTCTTTCAACGGTATTACATCGCTGCTGCAATTGGTCCTTTCCTGCTCGACAAGGGTCAGCTTGCTATTTATAATACAAATATTCTGATTGGCTTACACGTGAACAAAGCCAAACATTTTTACTTTCGAAACTAATTCGGTGGTTATTCATTGTTGGATTCTAACAGACGATAAACGGTGTAGTGGTGCACATCAGCGTACAGCAGGTTGACCTTCAGAGTTTTAGTGATTATGCGAGGTAGTAGGTTGCAGACTAGTGACGGTAAAAGGTGAAAGGAACAACGTAACAGACGAATGTTGTTTTATTGTAATGTATGGCTAGGTCTAGCGTAGCGTTGGGGATGTTGGAAATCGAAATGGCTCTAATTAACTGAATAACTTTTCCGAGTCTTCAGTTCATCGCTTTCAGATTTAAAAAATACTTTACTACGCACTGTTAAGGTCTGTGCAGACATCGCTCTCGCTCACATAATTATGATAATATGAGCAACCGAGATAGATAATATGCACCATCGGACACGCGCCCTCATCGCCACGTGGAAACAAACTACAAAGTGCTGGTTTTTGCCCCCCCTCACGCATATTCAATATTCCAATATCGAATTCAATTCAGTATCATATTGGCACGCACGCAGGCACACTATTGTTCGCACGCACCTACGGAAAAGCAGAATTTATGTGCATGGTCTTTAACTATTGTCTCTTTCTCACGTACAATCTCACACACATGCGTAGACACTGACAGGCATACACATATACACACGCCGACATTAGCGGAAAATGTATAAAGTATTTCCTGGATTAAATGTAAAACAAGGGAACTGTGCCAAGCTAGAAAGGGACAAAGACGAAGACAATCTACATGTTTCGGGGCACTACCCCTTCATCAGGACGACACAAAAACGAAAAGGAAAAAGACTTTTTCCTTTTCGTTTTTTCGTCGTTTTTGTGTCGTCCTGATGAAGGGGTAGTGCCCCGAAACATGTAGATTGTCTTCGTCTTTGTCCCTTTCTAGCTTGGTACAGTTCCCTTGTTTTACATTTAATTTGGGCTTATCCTCCAAGCGGCAGTCACTTGTTTTTCTTTTATATTTCCTGGATATTTCTCTCTCTCTCTCTCGTACACACCTGCAAGGGTTCCGGATATTTAACACACACAGATACACATGCGCACTCAAGCAGGCACGTAGTTACAGAAACTATTAATGTTGAAGTGGTCTTTGGGTATATATGTACATAACAATAAAAGGACTCTTCTAGAGCGCTATTCCCCCGAAAGTCTCAATTCGCTTTACATAAACAACGAAGGCAGCCACAGCATCACACAGTTTATCCAGACACCACATAAAGATGCACCAAGAAAACATATCTATCTTGGCTTCCAGTTTTTGTAATAAAAATAGAACTGCAACAGTTGGAGTAAACGTTTAAAGACAGGAGCACTGACCCAAGTACCAAATGTCTTTTCTGTTTTTTGTCCTGATGAAGAGGTACTGCCCTGAAACAGCTTTGTGTCAGTATTTATAGTATGCCTCAGTTCCTCTGTTGTCAATACATGGCTTGGAGATAAATTTGTAAAGAATAAAAACTAGGAAGCTGGGCAAACTCACAAGATAAATTCCACACAAAATCTCCCATTAAGCTACAACCAAAATGAAGGGGGGAAAATTTTTAAGATGATGCGAATGTAGATTCCCATGGCAAGGGAACAATCACCTCATAATTTTCCTTGCTATATTATTGATGCTTATTTTGGTGTCTGTGAAAAGGTAATGCCCTGAATTGTTGACCATGCATATTTTATCTTGTAGCTTGGTAAGCTTCCTTTTTACATCTTGTTGAGCCATTATAAAGAAATGATGTCCCTGCTGTGCACACATCCATCCACCAATGTTCCTGTTCAGATTTGTTGTGCAAGTTCCATAGAAAAAAAAAGTGTGGTTATTGTCGTGAGAAGGGGCTGCAACACGTTGTAAGCTTCTCTGCCTGTCCCCACCCCCAAATCAAACTACAAAGCTACTTAAAGCACTAACATCTTCTGCACCCACTTCTTCTCTCCCCTTCCCACTCTCTTTGTAACACCCCCACCTCTTTTCCCTTACTCTCCCCCCCTCCCCTTTCACCAGCCCAGATAGGACATGGTATTCTATTGGCTGTAGTTCTTGCCACTGATTGGTGGTTTGGCATGCTCTACTTCCTAAAAACTGTCACCCCTTCCCCACACTTTTTTCCTGTCCAGCAACTATGGATGACCAGTGTCTCTGTCAGCTAAGGGACCCTTTCTGTTTATCTATTTGTGTTGTCCTGAAGAAGGGGCCTTTCCCTGAAACTTTAACATCGTCTTTAAGTCTCACTTGGCCAATTTCTCTTTGTTGTTACCAAAGCTACAAAAATTTCAATTTATGTAAAGCATCTTATGTCGAGGACTAAATACTCTGACATTGCAAACTTTGCTTCTCAGGTTAAAGGAAAGTTGACTCCATAAACAGCTACACATTTGTGCAACAGAGGATTTGTTGTTTTGGAAAAGGAAAGTGCTTCCACCTCCCAGTGATTTCATACTGTGGGGGAGGACACAGTGGATATGGGGAAAGGAAGGAATGGAGGGAGGGAGGAAAGAGATCTTCAGTTGTGTTTTCTGCGCTGGTGGTGGCTATGTGAAGTCCATCTTGCTGGCTACTTGTCTGGCACTGTCACCCCTGGTGGCTGTATGTGTGTGGTGGAGTCCTTACCGGTCAATCCTGCTGCCGCCATATTCCTACATTCTATTTTTCTCTACCTCTAAGGTCTCACAGGAACACAGGAAACCAAGAAATCACTCCTTAGTTTATTTCCACACTTTGATATAGCATGGATTTCAGTTATATGAATATAACAAGTCAAAAATCGGACAAGTGGCTGGCTGGATGATTGGTTAGATCAAGTCAACAACAAAAAGTTATGATGGGGGTAGAGGGTGTGAGGGTGGGGATTGGTGCTGTGGTCAGGGGTGAGGTGAAGATGGTGGAAATCAGTATGGGACAGCCCCCACCCTCCACCCTCCGCCCTTGGCCAGCCAAATCAACAGGTGCCACATGCAGTCTGACATGACTATGAGGTCATGCACATCAAACATTCCAAAACTCAAGTAAAAAACCCAAATTGTAAAACAAGGAAAACGTGCAGCTAAATTTTCACTGCCTTTTCATCTCCATCACTTTCTGTAATGTAATCTTGCTCCTCCTCTTGGTTAGAAGAGACAGTCTTTTCACCAAAAATATCTGCCACTGATACTGTGTGTTTCTCTCTCACTTCTTTCTTGTCTTGCGTGGGGTTTTTTACCTAAGAGTTTAAAAAGCAAAAGATGTTTTTTTAAAACAATAATCGACATGAAAACAAAAAGCGTGTTAACTGCTATGACTTCTGTTGTGCCTAGTCATTCTTCTAATGTCAAGTCTTTGTTTTTATAAACATACAGACAAACTCTTGTACACAAAATCAATAAAGTGCCAAAAAGTTACTAGTGTCAAGTCTATAACATCTTCCTGCTGGGTGATTATTTCCCCCTAGGAAATCTTGTGCAGACCAGCATTTTAGGATCATAACTCATGTATATGGGTATTTATCTACCATGCACCAGTATCTGTACTGATGATTAGAACCAAATCCATTTTTATGTTTTCTCTGTTAGTTCACAATGCTCTTGATGGCTAGCTCTGTACACAGATATCTTATGCAGATAAAGTATGTTAAGTGCACACGATATGAATTCACATTGTTGTGACAGACAACAGACATTACTGCAGCACAATGGGCCACCCTAATAGTACAAAGATTTTGCAAGTGTGTTTACACTGGCTCATGACATGTTAGATAAATGTAATATACAGGCAACAGCAAAGTACTTTCTGATTAAGTTTGAAAATTCAAAATGTGATTCATAAGGGTTCTAAAATCTGCATCAGTGGATGTACGGAGATGCTCATATAAAAGTAATCATGCACTTTCTACTAGCTTTTGTCACGAACCCAGTGACAAGTGAAGTTATGATAAGATCAGCCTACCATACGAGTCATTGAACGGTATAGCCGAACTGCACAGCGGGGGAGGGGTGAGCTCGCTCACTCCCTGGGGACTTGAGAGAGAGAGTTAACAAAAAACTTTAGTTGTGAACTGAGAACTTTAGAGAGAAGACGCAGGAAACTGATGTGTGGGAACGTGATGGAGCGTACACACTGTGTGTGATGTGACCTGCTCCTTCAATCGCTGAACTGAAGGTATTGTGTATCAGCAGGATTTGTGTGTGTGTGTGTATTGTTAATATAGTTTTTTATGTGCTAAATTACTGGGTAAAACTCTGAGATATAATCTCCAGAATCTTCTGCTAAATTGTAAATTTTCCTGATGAAGTGATTTCCTGACGATAAATCGTCATGATAGCATTGTAAGAGAATTTTGATTGAAAATGCTGCAGTTTGAATTTACCTATAATATAGTGAGGGGTGATTGTATGGCGAACTTGATTGTTAGGGAGGTATAGTTCAAAGCTAGGTAGTAAGTTA
This sequence comes from Lanistes nyassanus, assembly GCA_004794575.1. Lineage (NCBI taxonomy): Eukaryota > Metazoa > Mollusca > Gastropoda > Architaenioglossa > Ampullariidae > Lanistes > Lanistes nyassanus. The sequence goes on along the minus strand of SMGT01012136.1, from coordinate 115,269 downwards.
GGAAATCTTAGGAGTTCCAGGTAGTGGTAAAGAGACCCCTGGTACAACGCCAGGATTCGTCCGCCCTAGAGCCGAGACCTGTCGATTTTGGATGTGAAGAGTGGGAAGAGGTGCGAGCGAGAGGCGACCTCGTGGCAAGACCAGTGGTAGCGTGGAGCGCAACCGAGTATCGAGGCAAGAGACGTCCGACCGTGGCCGCGACCAGGGCAGTAGGACAGTTGTGTTGGGGTCCCGCCTGATCGCCGAAGTGACGCAGAGTGAGGCGTGCGACCTACATTCATAATCTAAGGGCAAGCCAGGTAGGCGAGAAATTTGCGTCTTTTACGGGGCGACGGCGCATATCGGGAATACGTCACTGAGACGAGGTCAGTAGAAGACAGCTTGAAAGATATGAACTGTTACTAGAGTAACATCGGAACTATTAGTTTACTATATGTAAATCGTGATACAACGGTGGCTGGGGAGTGTAGGCCTCGGAGACGCTGCGTCGAGATGTAGAAATGACTGATGCGGACTTGTGAAACTGTGTGTCGTCCGAACTAGGAGCTTGTGAGAAATATATTCCATGGAGAGGACTGCGTACGTCATGGAGGAAGAGATGACTGCATGGAACTTATATAATTGATATGGCCAGAACTGTTAACATGAGATTTCGGACTTATTGTTCATGAGAAGAGAGAAATGAAGACAACTTAAGGGAAATAAATATTCAGGATCATGTTAGTGCAGAGGAGCACAACCGGAACAAATAGTGCTTAGTAAAGGAAATATTGGATTTGTCGAGGATATTGTTTAGCTTATGTGTTTGAAATAAACGCTTGAGTTCACATGTAAATTAAAGTGCAGATCTTCGCTAGCATCATTGAAGGTTAAGCTAGGGAGATAAGGGTTGATGGTTGAAAGATAGGCAATTTTGTCCAGTCTACAATGGCTGGTTATTAAGGGGATTTTTGTGGGGTGTTTTGGTTTTGTTTCGTTGCTGTCGCTGCTTTGTGATAAAGTAGGCCTACTTACGTAACCGGCATATTTTCGCTGTTCTGCTGGAGCAAACACCTGGATGTTTAAATTGTAGTAGTAGAGAGCAGGGAGAAGTAGTGGTAGATGATTGAGTGGTGAACTGAAATTGAGGTCTGATTTTTTTAATTGTTCTTTAAGTGAGTGTGTGTGAAACCTTGAGGAAGTAGAGTGAAGTAGCTGAAGAGTGAATTTTTTTTTTGTGGGGGGGGTGTGTGAGTCTGAGGTGGAGCTTCAAAGGTACTTCAGTTACGCCCAGTGCTCCTGGGTGATAATAAATAGTGGTGGGTCCTATTTATGTTACCCAGAGTTGAGTTTGTTTGAGTGACAGGAAAGTGAACGAACACGAAGCACATGCTCCCACTAGGTCGTCTGACATGGACAGGGGTGGGGGTCGTGACAGCTTTGTAGGATGCAATGGCTGTGTATGTGTTAGAGGATCATGAAGACACAAACTGAAAGATCTTTGGCTGCCACAGTCAGAGCATGCCCCCCAGCCCCCAAACACTACCTTCCTTCCACCCCTATAGTGCGAAATCACCAACAGGTGGAAGCACTTTCCCCTAAACAAACTCCAGCTCAACTGCAATAATGTGGTCTGCACAACCATTTGTTTGTCGCTTAATGGGTTCAGTCAACCAAGAGACCATATTAGGACCATATGTAAAATTTTCCAATCAATACCCTAACATTTAACAAGATACTACTTAATGTTAAAACACATACATCCAAATCACTATATATATACTCTAAACAACAACGTCACTGGATTGATAGCCCACCAAATATGAATGTTTTGTGTAATTGCTATGCTTTCTCCCAATGAATTCAGCTGATGAATTGCACGGAGAAGGCAGAGGGAACAATTTTGCGCTGTCCACTACCAGTCTACAGGTGGGAAACATTTTTTTTCAGTTCACAGTTTGCGCGGCTGATTCAGCTCTGCAGTTACAGAGGGGAGGACCTCAGCAACACCAGGCTTCAGGGATTCTTAACTGTTTTCAGCAGTTACTAAAAGAACACAGCAAGTTATGGTGAAGACTATAGCAACACAACTCACCACTGAAGAACTCTCAACATCAGCAACAGTGCGCAACCGTATTCCCTCTTGTCGAAGGAGATCAGCGACTTTAGAAAACAGATCTTCACTAGATGCTTCTGAACCCATAAGTTCCATGTATTTGTTTACAAATCTGAAAAAGGATTTTGAATAAAAAAATTATCGCAACTTTTCGTAACTCTTTGTGTTGTGGGTGATTAAACTGCTAATCAATCGATTGCACAGTGTCACTTGGCAATATTAGTTGACATTACAAAGTCTGATGGGGAAGATTTTACACTTTGAGGTTTTTGTTTTTTGCTGCAAGCAGATTGGATGCGTGAGGTTTTTGTGCACCTTCAGTGTCCCACCCCCTCTCCATCTTTTTCACTTTTTAGTTTGATGACTTGCACTCATGGTCCATGTACACGTCATCACGATCATATCAGTATATGACCATTTAATTGTCCAAGTGGATTGAGCCTTGGAAGATATGTTGGTCGGTTATTGTTTTACATCAGGTCAGGCCCCATTATGTTGGGGGAATCAGGAAGGAGGTGAAAGGGTGAACAAGCCGTACTAAGGGAAGAGACCAGAGACCCCTGGATAAAACCCTAACCCAAAAATAATTCCTGTAAAAAGATCCCACAGGTAAAGACAGTATTTCTGCCAGACATATAATCTGAAACAATGAGCTGCTGCATTAGTAGCAAGAACAGTGTTACTATTGTTAGTGAATGTATTATTCTATAGGCCACCCCTTGGAGGATATGATCAAATAACTTAAAAAAAAGTTTCATGACTGAATCAAATGACTCAGATTTCTGGAAATGTTGAGCCAAAACAACAGCATGTGCATGCATACAAAACATATGAATGTGTTTGTGCTTAATTGCAAAGTATTCATACCTTTGACATGTTGTAGGCACTTGTTCATTTGCCAAGTCTACAACATCAGGGTTCCCAAATGTCTTGTAAAACTGACTTGAAGTAAAAAGAGATTAGAAAGACTTTTGAATGGCTGTCTCACAAAATGCTAGACTTAAAAGAAAAAAAAGTGACTGCCGCTTGGAGGATAAGCCCAAATAAATGTAAAACAAGGGAACTGTACCAAGCTAGAAAAGGACAAAGACGAAGACAATCTATATGTTTCGGGGCACTACCCCTTCATCAGGACGACACAAAAACGACGAAAAAACGAAAAGGAAAAAGGACGACACAAAAACGACGAAAAAACAAAAAAGAAAAAGACTTAGCTGCAGTAGATGTGGCACATGGGCTGCATGTCAGGAGAATGACCCAGGGACAGTGAGTAAGAAGGGTTAAACAGTTCCTTTGCTAAGTATGTTCTCAGAACCCAAAAGACCAGGATTTTTTTTAATGAAACAGCACTAGCCATAAAAGTAATATGGGATAAATGGTCAAAGTGCACAAAATAGAACACGAAGACAAAAATGAAGTTCAAAATCAGGGCAATACTAGAAAGCATGAAAAATAACAAGCCCTATCACAGACAAAACTCTGCCATCGTCATGACGGCACTAGTAGAACGGTCTCCACAAACAACTTGAACAAGAGAAACCAGCAGTTATTCATAGTGACTATGACTATGACTCATACAATCAGTCCAACTTCATTACACCCATGACAAAACCTCCCCACCCCAGATCCTTTCATTTCGTACACTCATCCCCCACCCCACCCCATGAAAACACCACTCTGGCTTTCACACACATCCCCCCCCCATAATTTACCCCCCAGAAAGTATTCTTGGTCCATCAATAGCAGTTTAATTAATGACATAAAGGTGTAACTGATGATACATCTTGTCAATTTTTTAAATTGGATATGATGAATCTGAAGTCTTCTTTAAACAAAAGAAAAAGCAGGAAATCAGAGTGAGAGAGAGAGGTAGAGAAATGATGGATCAGCATGTCTGACAAGAGACATAAAAAAGTTGCATTACACCCGTATGATGTCCTCTGGGTACAGAATCTTGGGAACTTCCACCTGAGGTACCTTGCTGTCAATTGTAGGTGCATCTTTAGGTGGGAAAGCTTTATAGACATCATACCACATCGGCCTTTCTTCTTCATGAAGTGCTCCTGAACGAATTAACCCTTGTACTCTGAAAAAGGAGATTTTTTTTAAAAAATAGCTAAGCTAAGCAGTATGACTAATAGTCGAGTCATATAGTCAAAGACTCATAAAATTATCAGTATGACTAATAGTCGAGTCATACAGTCAAAGACATAAAATTATACAGCCCACAAATATAAATTTTGGTTTGAGAAGTACAAAAAGAAATACCCTCAAGTTGCTGTAAGAAGGGGAAGGTGTTATTGCAAACCCCTCAGAAGGGCTAGTAAGTGTGGATACATACATCATTACACTACATGAACACAAACTGTAACAGTTTGGCTGCTTTAGTGATAAATATGATTTTGATTTTCTTTTGGTGGGACTGAAGTCTACAGCAATGACAAAAAATGCAAAATGAATTGAGGCGCTCGCAAACACAAACTCATCTGTCTGTGAAAGAAAAGTACGTAATAACTAATAATAGAGATCAATTGGTTATCTATATTTGATATTCTATTCACGATAATCGCTAAATTGCTATAACTATACTATCAAAACTATGTTACCATGTCACTAGTGACTATGTCATTGTCAGTATCACTCGCTAGTTATACTAATAGAAATACAGTACCATGTCTTACTTGTCACTTGTCTTAGTACTGGTTTAGTAGTTACTTAGTATCACTTTTTAAAAGTTTTTAACATTACAATTTCTGTGATATCTGTCAAATTCCACGCAAATGGTGCATGCTTAAGCTCAGCATTATAAAATCCTGGACGTATGTCTCCATAATTAAAAAAGGTATGTTTTCGAATGCATTTTCTGACTATTCTTTACGTTCATTTCACCTTCTGAAGATCGTTCCAAACTTGTGCGCACGACTGCCTGCCATTGTGACAGGAAACTGACAGAGTAGTCTGCTCTTGGCAGCAACACACGTGTGTACATCTGTGTTAAGTGTGGTACTTAAACTTCAGCAGGATGGGTCAAAGAAAAAGAAAGGTGATCGTTTATTTAGCTTCCACAGTTGCATCGTTTTTTGGCTAACATATAATCTATTTAATATTTCGCACACTCAACCATTGATATCAATGTTCTAAAAGCAGAATTGGTAACAAAAATCAGCCTAAGTCTGATAAGATCATTACACTACACTGTAGTCTACAGCTTACATCAAATGATCAATACATGCCTTAGTTTAACTATGTACCAGTAGCCAAAATTTTACCCACATAGTTTATTTTAAAGAATAACACATTTATTATACTAAAATAACAGCAAATAAAAAAGTAAAGTCTATCTGAAATAGTTCCCGAGTTATGCCCTTTTAAATACACAATTTTTGCAACACAATTTGTCACATTTCATGATTTCACGGAAGCCGGAAAACTTATGTTTAGGGTGATCCAAAGAAAACAAAACTAAAGAACACACACAGTACACAAGAGCCTTTCTCAGTTTCTGAATTTTTTTCGGTCTATAGCATGTGAAAAGTTGGACCATTTTTTTCCTTGGCCTCTAAAAGTTATACTAGTGCTCATTAGTTACTGTTAAAGCAATTTTATGTGAATTTTGACCTCATAATACCTCATAGTTCTTGTACAACCATGATTAGCACATGCTGGTCAGTTTCTCTTCACGTGAATTGTGATACCCATGAACTGGCCGTCCTGAGTTTGCTCTGGGCATTCTGCAGCAACAAACTCCATAGCATCCACATACCTGTGGCGAAAGCTATTGACAGATTCTAAAACAAAAAAACAGAATGTATTTAACATAAAGACTATTGGCATACTTTTTTTCCATAAGTTTTCAAGTTTTATCCATTGGTTCCAACTTTACAGGGTTCTTTTTGTGTTTTGTAAATATTTAAAGGAAGACTTCTTATTTTGACATATATTTTCTATGTGGCCTGCAAGTTTTTATTGGGGGGGGGGGTGTCCCACCCTTTCTTGCTGTGAGATGGTTTTTTATGGCCTGTGCTGCCAACATAGGTTACAATCCCAAACAACTAGTGAGCATGCAAAAAATGGAAGAAGAGTTAAGCATACACATACAGACAATAACCTTCACCAAGAATCATATCCTTCTAAGTATGAGAAAAGAGAAGCTGCATTCCAAGGATTATATTAGTGGTAGTAGTGTTAGAAAGTTATCCTGTGCATGTGTGTGCACCTGTGAGTATTACTACATTAACTATCAGCAACACTGATGATGCTGTTTTGTCCTTGCAAAGTGCTTTGGAACGGAAGACTTGTGACGTGTTATAATTGTGTGCACATTATAATGATACAGATGCATGCAAAGAGAGGAATGTATTGTACTGCAAGGGAGTCTGCAAGAGAGTCAATATAGTGTGAAATTTATGCATTCACATTTTAGTTTTTATTTACAAATAATCATTATGTGCAGTATGAGAGTGGAGCAGCCACAACTTACATTTCCAGAAATCAGGCAATCAGAAAACTTCAGCTGTCTTTGGCAGATTTCAGGTATTTTACTTTGAACTATCTTCAAAATGTTCATTTCTATTACATAGCCATTTCTATAGCTCTGGTAATAGAGAATAAAATTTTAAGGCATGTATGTATGGATATTTGAGAGGTGCATAGAACATAACCACACTTAGCTGGACTGGGCCTGTTGTCACCTCATACTAAAAAATAATCCTCATCTGATTTCTGTTTTGTAAAGTAGTTGAATGTTGGAGCCCTGGAACTGGCATTTTAATTAATGTCTTTCCTGGATATTATTTTTAAACAAATTTGAGAATGGAGGATAATGTTGCAGGCGACTATGTATTCTGAAGGGTATATACCCTCAGGAGCCTCTGCACAAAAAGAAAGTTGGACGAGGCAGCACAGCACCCAAGACTTACTATCACATGAAAGATATACAGTTTCTCATGCATGAACCCCTCATTCAGCGTTTCAGAGAGTTCAAGGTCAGTGTGCTGCAGTGATGGTTTTTTTTTGTGTGTGCGCCTGCTGGTGGTGGTGGTGGAAACTTTTTTTATTATTAGGCGCATAGTAAAACTATGCCTTTTAGTTTCTGTGACAACAACAAGGAAACTGGGGCAAACTAACTACTTAAATTTAAAAAGACAAGGTCAGCGTTTTGGGGTATTACCTTCTCATCAGGACACAACACAATGACAAACAAGAAATACATAATTTTAATTAGATGTTGTGTATTGTGTCCTGATGAAGGGGTAATGGCCTGATCAGTTGACTTGGTTTTAGCGAAAACTTGTTAGTTTTCAGCTTGGTCCAATTTCCGTGTTGTCAGCATTTTTTACCCCAAGCAGCAGTCTCTTGTTTGACACCCTACAGTGTTTCTTTGGACTGTTTAAATAACTTGGGTGCTAGTGGCAGTAATGCTTTAATTCGCAAGTAGTGTATTTACAAGTTTGTTACTGGGTTTTCAACCACAGCATTTTGCACGCCGATTGAAGAAGGCAATTGCCAAGAAGAACAGAAGTGCAATTAGGAGAGTTCGTTCAAACAAGCCCACATACCGCTTGGACAAGATTGTTAAGGAGAGGTTCGCATATGGTATCATTTTTTTCATTTGATGTAACTAAAATTAACTTAGCAGAAAAAACCCAAACCTGGAATCATTCATACAGCGTGAGTTCAGCATATCTTATACAGTATACATTATGCACTAATTATAGTGTGGATATGACATTTGTAATTAGATCATTGTTTAGTGGTGCACCTAAAACTTTTGACGATGGTCCTTGTTTGACATCATATGAATAGGAATCTATCTTTTATTTAAGCACTGAGGGAGCTTGATGACCGTCTGTCCTTTTCTCATCTTGTGTTAGGTATCCCTCTTTTATTGATGCACTGAGAGACCTTGATGACTGTCTCTCACTGTGCTTCCTATTTGCAACATTTCCAGTCACTCGACGGACACATGCCGACATGATTCAGCGTTGCCATAGGTTAACAGGTGAAACAGGAAAATTCAAATTATCTTTACGATAGACTGTTTTTAACTGCAACACACTTACCCAAAGAAAGTGCTCTATTTCTTATTCAAGTGACAGTAACACTAGCCACCAGTAGCCACTCATTTTAGAAAACTTATCTGTTTCTTTTTCCCTGACTAATTTATACATTTAAGCTTCATGATAGAGTGTAGACCAGAGCTGTTTAAAGTCTTCATAGGTAAAACAATAGTCAGTTGTACCAGCTGATAGTTTTAATGGCTTTGTTTTGGGCATTCTCAAATCTTTGTTGCTAGTACAGTGTAACAATAGTGATGATACTCAGTGATGGTGTTGTTTCAGTGGAGTTCCAGCACTACGTTGTTGCTTCTCGGTGTTTGAAAAAGGTGAGCATGGTGACGTTTTACAACAGATGTGTGTGCAGAAGTACTCTAGGAGAGGGTAGCCTTGACACGTGTGCATGTCTGTGTGATGTGGTGTGCTATCAGGGGGACTGAGAGTTGCAAATGTCAGGAGAAATGCAACCTCCAAGCTGCCTTGTGCCCCGTGACAATGTCCTGTGTCGATGACTCATACAAATACAGATAACTCCAACAAAGATACTGGCAGCGCTCACACATAGCCGTATGCAGACGCCTGTGCCCAAGGGAGCTTACCGTACCCAAACACGTAGCAAAGAGAGGGCCGAAAGAAAGGAACTTGGCAGATCCTTGGCAGATTTTTGAGGATCTGCCAAGTTCCTTTCTTTCGGCCCTCTCTTTGCTATGTGTTTGGGTACGGTAAGCTCCCTTGGGCACAGGCATCTGCATACGGCTATGTGTGAGCGCTGGCAGTATCTTTGTTGGAGTTATCTTTCGATAATTTAAGCGCTCTGTCCTCATTTGTTCTTTATTACATACAAATACAGTTTAATAGAAATGCATTCTTTGAAACTGTCTTTGCAGCAAACATAATTTTAAAGCTGTCTTCACAGAGAGCAGCTCAAAGTCACTATTTTTTTTCTGTTCTTCCTCCTGGAAAGGAAGGGAAACTATCCATGTAAGCCCAGTGTAATGTTATGAATTATGTCTCTTGTGGGTCTTAAAAAAGTTTTTTTGAACGGATGACAAAAAAAAAAGTTTCGGGTCGTCAAGAAAAAAATCAGGGTCGATGAGGTAACCCCAAACCACAACAGCTTTTTGGTGGGGTGGGGGGGCGTGGGGGGGGTGGTCTTCTCCCATCCTTGATTGCACTGTACACCTGCAGACAGCATTGTCCTGGTACTATGTTCATGTTTTAGTTTGTTGAGATCCTATCTGGCAGGTTTTCATCTCCATCAAAGGCTTCTATTATCAGGCTGAGATTATGGGACAGACCCTTACATGGATTGTACCACACAGATTAGGACACAAGGTGGGTGGCAATCCTTTTCTTCAATGTCCAATGTTTTCAATGTCGGATCCATGTAATCATTCTCGCAGTCACAAGTGTTCCTTGATGAATATTTTTTAAAACTCTGAAAATGTATCTGATGAAGCTTCTAAAACATCACTATGTGGCAGCACCCAAGTGATGTTGATTACAAGGTGATGGAAACATTTGTTGACTTCTACACCACGCTTTTGGGTTTTGTAAACTTCCGCCTTTACCACAGTCTCAATCTGCACTACCCTCCAAAGGTATTTTCATTATTCACTTTTCTTACTGTTCTTTTTGTTGATTTCTGCATTACATTTGCAAGATTCAAGTTTTGTGCTCAAGTCTGTGGAAGATGGAGAGTTCTCATGTACGTACGTGATATAAGTGTAAACATGAACAAAAAATGGAAACAGGAGTTTACAGATTTCATTTGGTGAGGAAGAGTAACTGTCTCTTGTTGATCAGAACTGAGGATGTTTTGTTGTTTTGGATGTTATGGCATTACGGGTTATTATCTTCCAATCCTTTTTTCTTTTTTTCTACTGATCTCTTAGTACAAATGAGAGATATTATAATAATAATTATTTGAGCAGAATCAGAAGTGATGGTTGTGATTCATGTACTTGGCTTATCAGTTGGTTGTAGATGTAAAGCATGTTCTAACAACAAAGCCACTATACTTCCTGTGCAGCTGACTGTCGCTGTTGGCCAAGATGGAGATGAGGAAGTACTGTCTGGAGAGGATGCAGATGAGGTAAAAAAACATGAATAGTTCATCCTTGTTTTGGCTTCTTAGCACTAGGTTCTTTCTTCACATCTCTGTGCACAGTCTAGAAACACCCATTCCCTCACACACTGAAATAGTGGAATAACACTAAAACATAAGTAGAACATGTAGAAGTAAATAGGGCATGTTTGATCTAATGATCAACTTAGTAGTTTTGAGAAAGGGCTTAACACAGCCAGTTGTCTGACCACCTGGGGCAACAAAAACCATTTGTCAGGCAAGTAACAATTTTATCTTGTTGCCTGACAGGGCAAGTAAACAATTTATGACTGCCTATTGCACTGACTGTCAGCTTGTACCTATTGGTGGCTTGTGTAAGTCAGGACCCAGCCAGCTTTACAGTACCTATAATTGCTAGCTGTATAATAGATAACGCAGTGTTCGGTACCAGCTTAGAAAATAATGTGTGCTAAGAGAACCTGCTTTTAAGTTTGTTCTTTCTGCTAGAACAGTCAAAGAAACATATACAATTAGATTGTACTTAGTGTCTGATTTCTTTTGATACAAACTCCAATTTCTATATGTTTGTTCGCAATCTCATGTGGATTATTGTATGATTTTCAATCTAATTTCTGCTTCTGTCTGGCGGTGTCTTCATAGCAGGTGCTCTCATCTTATATAACTGTGTAAAGTAGTGTGCAGGCTGCAAAAGTTTGCCAGAAACCATACACCATACACCATGTATCACATTAGCATGGAATTTTATTCATCGTGGACAATTGTGACCAAGTAATACCATACCGTGATGGCCAGACAACCATCGACATTAGTTTTATCAGTTCTCCAGCTGCACAATTAGCATGCATGGCTGTGTCGTAGGGTTTGGGGGATTATTTTTTTTGGTGGGGGTGGGGAAAGGTGGGAGGGGGCAAGTCGGGGGTGAGAGTTGGGCAAGTGAAGTGTGGATTTGGCCAAGTAGATTTTTTTAATATTGCAAGTGAAAATTTGGATCCTGTGTTTAGCCCTGTGTGAGATTAACAGTGAAGAGAAAGTGAGACATTTTTTTCTTGCAACTGTTTTTCAGAGAGTTGCTTCATTAGCACAGCCACTGCAGAATGTTGGGATTGTGCCTGATGAGGTGAGGCGAGAAAGTTTATTGATCATTGAAAAGCAATAAACATCTACATGCATACCCTTTTATTCTAGATCCCAAAAAAGTGGAATCTACTTCAGCTTACATGTAATGTTAACACCACAGCAGTTGGCGATGTGATCATTCTTATAGTGCAGACATTAGAAGCAGTAACATTTTTGTCACCTGTCTTGCTTAGCTGACTTTCCCAGCACAAACTGTCCATGCCGGGGAAGTGACAAAGGGAGCTAAGTGCAGCAAAAATCTTGAGGGGTGGTTGTCTGTGTCCCCCAGCTGGGAAAAAATGTTTGGAAATTAATTTCTTATACTGAATTAATAAATATTAAAAAATTTAAATATAAAGATATTGATTTGGATGTATACGTTCATACTTGTTTAATCCTTAAGCCAGTCCATGCTGGTCACCCTGAATGACTGCTGACCTTGCAATACCGATATTTAATCCCTTAACTGCCCCTTCCGTATAACGTACGGGCCTGCTTCTGTATTGTCGTACGCCAGGTTATGTATCTCGTACGGGCGCTCGATAACATGGTTTAGGCAAAAAAAAAATTAAAGGGACAAAACTCTCCCAGTTGTTAACGCTGCTCAGAAAATGATTCAAGAATAGATTGCTTCCCTTTATTTTGCCGAAACATGGATTTTCAAAGCAATCTAATGAGAATTAGTGCGAGCACCTCGTAATTTTTCCAAGATGGCGTCATCGAGTGGTGAAGCAAGCACTCGGTCAACCAGGTTGTCGGTTATCAGCTTTTGATGTGATCAATAAAATTGTAAACGATAATGACAGCGGAGAAGAAGATTTTGAAGAGTCTGATGCCGAAGATTCAGACAGAACAATAGCGAATTTCGGAGAGAGTGGTATGAGTGTGTTGAGTGACACTGACAGTGACTGTGACAGTGACTTCGTGCCCACAGGTGATGACGGTGGAGTAGCTTCAAAATATACTTTTAATTTAGAGGTAGAGGCAGAAATACAAACAACTGCAAGTAACGGGTTATAAAAGGCAGAGGTGCCATCGGCTAGAGAGGAAGGGGGAATTGGGGGTGTAAACTCGCGCAAGTCGTGGTCAAGCCAGATCCATCACAAAATTACAAAACTGGAAGTAATCCTGAAGGAAAAGCTGTTCAATGACTGTTGGCTGCTTAGTGTCTGGACTTCAAAGTTTTTTGGTTTTTTTTTTTTGTATTTGAAAGTGTACATACACGAAAATATTAAACATGCTTTGTGTGTAAACATACATTTCTTCATAATCATAGTAAAATAAACCAAAACAAATCCAATAAAAGATGTAGGATCTCAACAACTTTGGGTTTTTATCAATCTACAATGTATTACCAGTTTATTATCAAAATTTCATGCATGTCTCTAAATAAATGACTCAACAGGAGCAATTTTAGTGAAACAGGTGAAGAATCTCCTTTCTTCCCTGGCAAATAGGAAGCATATGAACACAACATAACATGGCAGTTAAGGGGTTAAGGCTGCATGTTAAAAATTGTCAGAAATGACCATCAGCGTTACAGACAAGAAACAAACAGATTTTTTAACACGACGTCGTAGATTTTCAGACTGTTACTCCATTGCAATCGCGGCCGGGGGGGTGGGGGGTGGGAGATTTTGGTGTGTTTGAATAAATGCTGCTTGAAAACTACCACAGGTGTAGGTTTTTGAACATCAAAATAATTATAGAATCATACTCAGAAGCTGTTAAATAGTCTTTAGTATTTGGTGTTAGACATAGTCACTGTATGCGCTGTACGTACCTACTCGGTTTCTTCCGCCATGACCTCCCCTGTGGTCTCTATGTACCTTATAAAAATGTAGAAAAAATCTATCAGTGATAAAAACATAATTTTAAAAAAATAAAATGATTCCTACTGAAATCCATCCAGTGTGATTTCTGTGTACAACTCTGCCTTATAAAAATGTATCCAAGCAAAATGGTGCTCGGGAGCACAGTTTAGAAGTCGTGTATTGGGTGGTCTAAGAGAAAGGATTAGATAGAAAAATGATTCCACTATAAGAAAACACCAGTCACATCCCTAGTCGACCAAGTGTGTTCGGTTTAAACATTTATAAAAAGTGTTCGGACCATTTCTAGCGATCAGGATGCCATGCATGGAAAATACTGCTAGCACGTTTCTGTACTTCACAATCTGATTATGTTAATGTAAACATGCTGAATAAAATCTTTTTTTACCTCAGTTTTTGCCACTGTCTCAAATTCATTTAAACTCCAGCAACAGTGAGGTAACTAAATTCAGTTTTGCACAAACCCACCTCGTGTACTGATGTGAATTCCATTTCGATGGCCGGAGGGTTCATGCAAAAACCCATGTTTCTCTAAGCCAATTTCAATTCACGGTCAAAGGGAAACAACCTTGTAATTCTGATTGTCTGGACTGCACCTTAAACACAGTTTTGTCCCTTTAACCACTCTATAGGCAGAACCAGGTATTCCCGGAAGCCATAGCTTAAACGTACGTGACGTGCCTCACCGTGACACACTAGGCCACACTGTAAATGCATGCTGTGTGGCACTCATTGAGTTAAATTATTTTGCATTGTTACTGCAGTGTAGGTCCTGTACCCAGTTATTCTTTCTCAGTGGTTATGTTCTCTGTCTCTGCAGACAGAAGAACCGGACGTGTTCACAAGTGAACCAGGAGAAGCTGATCAAATTGTTGAACAGGCTCAAGAAGAAGCTAAGAAGTTGAAGAAATTTCAGAACCTCTTCTTGAAATGCAAATTTTTCCTGTGCCGTGAGGTACCACGTGAGACTTTAACTTTTATCATTCGGTAAGTTGATTGTCCTAAACTGTAATGGGATTTTTTTTTTTGGTGGAGTGGGGAGCCTTTTCCCTTGCTTTTTCATTCTTGTTTTTAGCCTGTGCCTTTTGATCTGAAGCTACAGTGGGATCTTCTAAGTACGACTTTCAGAATAATAACCACTCTCTAAGATAAGACTAAAATAGATGCTGGAGATAAAATCACCACCGTATAATGACTACTTCTCTGAAACAACATACCATGAAGCAATCAGGGCAATTCACTTTCGCTCATGGCATACACAGAGGTAACCTGTGATCAGTAATGAGCGAAAGATAAAATGAGTTGTTTTACAAGTGTCGGTGGTGTGGTTTTTTTCCCTTGAAATTGTAAAGGTCTAAAATTCTGAGTTTGATAACATTGGTATAACTGGCAGCACTCCACCAAGCAAGTGGCCATTTTACTCATTTGCCTCTGGTGGCAAACACTTGCTCTGTGGATTTCACATTCGTGTTGTGAAATGCTGCAAATACTTTGAAAATTTTTTTCTTTTATTTGCATAGGATTTTTTTCCAGCTAAAATTTGAAGCAATTGCTATTCCACATTTAGTGTATTAGTTATTATGATGGTGTAGGCTTCTGTAATGTGATGTCTTTCACTGCAAAGTCATACAGTACTGCTAGCCTCAAACTCTGGGCAGGGTTTGCATGAGAATTTGCATATTATGTTCTATTTATAAAAGCACTTGTAAAATCCATTTGATTCCTTGGTATCTTACATATATTTATTATGTGTAAAACCAGAAATAAAGCAGAGTTGAGGTCTATGAGTATTTTTATCATCCAACCAAAAGACTGACTTGAAGCAGAGGAATTTTTTTTTATAAAACACACCAATAGATGTTTCCAGATATATTAATTAAAAACAGTGAGGATGAACTGGTATGCATTTGTTGTCATGGTTTATAAATTTAAGTCATCCATGTCTTTAGTTTTCCTCAGTCTTAATTATATTTTACGACCCTTCTCCATTAAGATGTGGTTTGGTAAATTTTGGCAAGTGTATGGAAGGGGTGGGTGGAGAGAAATCCAGTGTGCTGTTCCACTTCTACCAGATGAGATAGCCACAGAAACTATCTTTATGCTACAATGATGGTGTCATCAGCCATAGAGATACCCCTCCCCCATTTGATGAGTAGATCAGCGAAGTTTCCTTTGCTGATTAATTATATTTTTTATCAGTACCTGTATATATTACTGATTAATGCAGTTATAAATCTTTGTAATATGGGCTTATGGCCTGATTCGGTAGACGAGATTCAAACACACACAACAAACCATTTTAAATCTGTATTTTTATGGAACGTCATGTTCCTACCAGTTGAAGTGTATAGAGCAGTAGACTTGAATACAATGAGGCAGGAGGCTACATTTCAAAATAGACTACAGTTGGGCCCTTCCCTCCATCAGTTAAAGGATTATCAGTGTTTCCATAAAATATGCTTATGGTCTATGGTATAGCACAAGTAAGTTTATGGTCTTGTCTAAAAGCACAAATAAACCACAGAATTTGTGCCCAGGTCTTTCGGGGGACAAGTCTCGTGGGATGTCTCCATTGGGACTGGTGCGACTTACCAGGAATCTGACGAAACCATTACACATCAGATTGTGGACCGACCCTCACTTAGCACAGTACACTTGTCCAGGTGACTTTACTGCCCTTTTCTTTTTGAAAAAATACAGATGCAGGTAGTTGCTTGTTTTTGCTTGTGTTGGAACACATATTAACCAGCTAACCACAAAGGTGGGTATGTGTGTCACTGTTGACATTGCCAAAATTCAGTTTTGTTGTCACAGTACTGACTGTGACCCATAGCACTAAATTCTCAATTTATCGATCCCTAACCACACCTTCCAAACAAAAAGTTTGTAAACATAACCCTAGTAAAGTGTCCTGTGCATGCTCACCACCCATGTGTTATCTGTGTGCACTGCTCACTGACAATTCACGCCGACTTTTCTCAAGTGCCGTGGTCAGAGTGTGATGTGTCACCGCTTGTTCCGTGTCATGGGTTTCGCCTTGTTTTCCCTGCCTTCGGTGCTGCTTTGCACTTCAGTCAAAGGACATTGAGACCGAGCATGCCTGCCATCGTTGCACTTCTGCCCCCACCTCCGCATTCTTGGATTGGGCGAGACACCATTCCACGAACCAGGTGTATGACGCACACTGGAGATGGTGGGATGGTTCTGTGACCATTGGGTGGACCCTGCAGGCCATGAGTGGTGGATTTGGCCAATCACCTTTCGTATTTGGCTGATTCCAGACATCTGTCTGTTGGTGGTGTGCCGGTGCATCAGGCTGGCGTTCTCTCCATCCTGTGCCAGCTTAATGTTTCCTTGTGGGGCAACACCACGCTCATCACAGAAATCATGTGTGGCATTGCCTTGTCCCATGTTCATGAACCCCATTGGGACCCATTCTGAGTTCTGGCGGCTCTCTGCAAGCCAGATTACGGACCACTGCAACATGCTTCTATTATGGATTTAACGTTTCGGACATCGAGGTTTGCATCTGGCTGCAGAGCCAGTGAGGTGCATGCTTTTTCGGGCCTGACAGCTGATGCACTCGGGTGCATAGTCACTGTCTTTTTTACACAACTTTTTGGTAGTGAACCTGCGACCCAGGGATCCTTCCCCATGGGTCATGTTGGTTTCACTGTCCACAATTCTGGCTCCATTTGAACCAGAGTGGTTGAATTGTCTGGTTCGTGCTTGACGTGAGTCCATGCAGTGCACTCACTCATTACAGAGGACAACTTGGAGACCACTGTTCCTCCCTCTGCAGTCTGGCAGACAGCGAGAAATCTTGAAAGTTACCATCTTGCACTGGATTACTACTGTTGTCTGGTGGACTTACGCTGCGGTGGAAACAAGGGGGTGGGGGGAAGTGAGCACAGTCCCTCATTCCCTTTTGCTGCAGTGCAAGCAGGAGGTGAGGGCGTGGGCCGCAACGTTGGGAGAATCACAGTCTGTGGCATTGCATGTCCTTGCAGCGGGTTACTGGTGGCCGGAGGACCCATTCATAAATTTTGATTTGCGAGATCTCTCCGACCACCGGGAGGATGGCTGTTTTGGTGTGGCCACTGCAGTTGTGGCCCAACACCTATGGTGCCATCTAACCCCGGTAAGTGTTTCTTCTGTGTGCTATCATCCCCCCCCCCTTTTTTTTTTTGGTGCTACTGAGCACTTTGGGTCATGGTACAGTATTGTGACAAGAAAATGCAAGTTTTTGAGCTAAATTTGTGTTTAACAATTCTTACCATCACCCATCATATGCCCGCCCATCTCTCTGGTGATAATTGCGGCTGTCGAAAAGTCAGCTGTCTTTTAGTGAGCGGTGCGCTCAGTGGATGCAAGGGTGATGCGCATGCGCAGAGGCGCCTTACCAGGGTTATGTTTACAAACTTTTTTATTGGAAGGTGTGGTTAGGGATCGCTAAATTGAGAATGTAGCATTTTGTGTCATGGTATAATTAAACTGAAATTTAGGGGAAAAAATTTGCATATTAGATAATTTATAATAGTATTTTTCTTGTCACCTGCATGATTCAGAATAGTAAAGCGAGTGTTTTCTTGTATAGATACTATGTACAGCCTCAGTGGGTGTTTGACTGTGTCAACGCTCAGCAGCTGCTGCCCGTGGAGGACTATCTCCTGGGAGCTGTGCTGCCACCACACTTGTCTCCTTTTGTTCAAGAGGAAGAAGGAGAGTACGTACCACCTGAAAAGGTGCGACTTCTGCAGCGGCTGAACGAACAACCTGAAGGCAAGTTGGTGTATGCTGTCAAAATTGTTAGGCAACTTAAGAAAGAATGCTGCAGACTAAAATTTTAGTCACATTTACAGACTTTGTCATTTGTGCTGTTCCTGTGTGGCCATAACATCTGGCATTTTGTTGTTGTTTTTATGTTGTTTTTGGCGGTGGTTAATTTGTGCTGTATTTATGAATCTTTATTTAATATTTTTCATTAGCAGTTTCATGAAGACCATAATTTTTAATTGTACAGAAGAAGGTGATGAAAGCGATGTTGGGGAAGATAATGAAGATGTTGAAGATGGTAAAGCGAAGGAAGAGACCAGCGAGGAGGGCAGCACTGAAGGTGAGCAGTGGGAGAGTGGCAGCTCATAGGGTGCTCTGAGGGATATGCAGCTGCACAGTGTGTTACTTTCCTCTCATGACCTGTTTGTCAGCTGCACAGTGTGTTACTTT
>SMGT01012136.1:85062-96089 GCA_004794575.1 Lanistes nyassanus | reverse complement strand
TCCTCTCATGACCTGTTTGTCCGCTGCACAGTGTGTTACTTTCCTCTCATGACCTGTTTGTCCAAAGTGTTATTTCTCACCCACATATTTAGACATTTGCAGTCTTTATTCTTTGACCATCATCATGATCATCTAAATTATATCAACATGCCAAATACTGCAGTAAAAGTACAGATTTCTGAAGCTAATTTTATTATTCATTTTTGATCTCTGCTGAATTACAGAAGATTTTTGTCCAATTGCTTTTTTATGGCACATTGTGAGAAATAAAAGGATCCAAAATATGAGAAGAAAATATAGGTCTGACACATATATTTCACAAGCAAAATGATGTAAGATGTCAAAATGACAATAATGATCTAACAATAACTGACAAATATCATATTAATACATGGCCTAATCACTGCACACTCTGCAACAGTCAAGACAAAAATCACTTTGGAATCTCAAGTTCTTCAAATTCTGAAGTCCTTCATGAGAAAGGAGGGGATTAATCTGTAGAAAAATTATTGTGCTTTGATTACAAGTTCTAAATTTGTAGCATTTAATAATTGGACCATTTTCTTTAGCTTCATGACTGTATTGTAGTGGGGATCCCCCATGGCTGTGTCTTGTGACCAACTCACTGGTCCCTTCATGCATAAAAATTTGTAAAAATGGCTTGAAATTTGTGATAAATTTAAAACAGATAAACACTTCACAGGCGCTGCAAAGGCATGGAGCAATTTGGGCAAAGTTCAAGTACCAATTTGCCAAGGGAGCCTACTGAACTTGCTCACCTTGCAACAAAACCTACCTAACTTCACCATGTTTTTAAACAAATACAGTGTACTGCCATGAAATACAAACAAGTACAGTGTACTGCCATGAAATACAAACAAGTACAGTGTACTGCCATGAAATACAAAACAAAGGAATGACTTCTGCCAGTTTACGAACATTGGAACACAACACATAGGAAATTACTGTAACTTCATTTATCAACATAGAACCTATTCTACCTTGGGACACAACTGCCTACTTGACCCCTTGAACATGCAAAAACTTTGGTTAACTGAGAGCAACATTGTTCAAAGTTGTTTCTTTTAGCCCTAAAGCAACCAAAAAAGACTGTTTCAAGACACCTTTCTTGATTAGCACACAATGAATACTTAAAAAGAGGGTATTCTTAAGGTGAAAATAGGTTAAGAGAAGAGTTAAAAGAGAACCATTAATAGAGAATTTGAACTAGCAACCTTACCATGTATTCCAAAATAACACAAATGCTGACAGACCCATAAAGCATGGGACAAGATGGGATGGGGGTACCAGACTATATGTACCCTTATCATTTAACACCTGATTACAGTATATTTCATTTGTAATTGTGTAATCTTTGAATATCATGTAATCTTTGAACATCATGCTTGTAATAGCTTGCTTCAAGGCACTTAATGCTACTGAGGTATAGGAAATTTGGGAAATATCTTCCGTACATGTAACTTGAATTTTCACCGTCTCCAGCTGCAGATGCAGGAAGAAAAAAACAGAAACCAGGTCAGAAGAGAAAGACGGAGAAAGACCTTGCCCATGGGTCGCCTAAGAAGCAGAAGGTCAGTTTTATTTTATGAAAAAAAAATCCCGTAAATGTTGTTCATATCTGAGCTTTTTCCCTTTAAATTCTCATGTCATTTGATCTTGTCTGATCTCATGTGATCTTGTCTGATCTCATGTGATCTTGTCTCATCTCGTGATCTTGTCTCATCTCATCTCATCTGCATGAAAAGTGTTGTGCATATGACTATGATGAAACATGAAGTGGTCTACTGAAAGGTGAAGAGATGTGGGGAAGAGATTCAGACCTTTATTTCTAATCAGAACTTTTTTGGGGGGGGGGGGGGGGTCTTGTTTGTCACTCAAATTCACATGCAGTAGGAGTCTGAGAACACTTTTAAAGACTTATCTGTTTACTAAAAGAA
This sequence comes from Lanistes nyassanus, assembly GCA_004794575.1. Taxonomy (NCBI): domain Eukaryota; kingdom Metazoa; phylum Mollusca; class Gastropoda; order Architaenioglossa; family Ampullariidae; genus Lanistes; species Lanistes nyassanus. The sequence continues at coordinate 94,131 of SMGT01012136.1, read as the reverse complement.
GTTGGGCGAATTAGTTCCCAGGAAGTCTTAAGTGGTTGAAAAATATCGGGAAAAGTTATTTAATTTCCTGTATACTTTGGTAGTGAATATTTTATTGATGTTTGCCATGTCATTGTGAACAGGCATTGGTTGAAGAGGGTAAGATTGAGGTGGTTGATGCTGCCAGCCAGTTTAAACGACAGGCAGCAGAAGAACGTCGTTTGGCAGAGATGATGATTCCAAAGAAACATCGTCGCCTTTACCACAAGATTCAGTATGCCCGCAAGAAGACCTCGCAGGAGGTCAGTGTAATCTAGATGTGATGTGCACTTGTCTTTTTAACGATTAGAAAAAATAACAAGAAAAAGGCTGAATATGTGCCTGTGCCAGTTATTGTTTTTTCATCTTTCATGTTTACTTTTGGTTGGTAGTATGCACAGCTTTATCCCTTAATCCTTATTTTCATAATCCTCTATTAATGTTCTGTTGACAGACACAGAAACTGAAGGAAAAGCGCGCAGCCATAGACAAAGCCAGGAAACAGGAGAAAAAGAAGACTGTTGCCAAGTGAAGGGCAGCTGAAAGTCAAATGGGAAAGTCATGTGAAACCGTTTTCTGCAGATGCTGCTGGGTGTATACCTGATGAGAATTTGTGTATAGTTGTACCCCTATGGTCAGGTGGTGTGTTTTGTGGGCATTTCAGCATATGTCTGACCTGAGACTTTAATTTACACACAAGATCTTTCTCAGACTAAGATGGATTTAAAGGGCCTGTAAACACATTGCTGAGATTTTCATCTAGCAGTCTTCTTGCACAGCTCACTGCTGTAAGACTTTCCTGTCATGATGATGAAAATTGCTGCTATTCACCTCACCTGCGATGTTAAGAACATTGCACCTTGGACTGCATGTACTGCTCTCCATTAAATCATTTATGTGGTTGGGTTTTTATGAGTTGTGTTTTTTGGAATGAAACTCAAGCAGTTGTGAAGTGAACTAATAATAAATACAGCTTAGATTAGAATAACTGCCTGTATGTTATCTCCAGTGAAAATAATTTGAAGACAGCCGAGTGAAGGGGGTAGCGCCACTGGGGACATGAGTTAGTTCGCTCAATGTTTGAACCATCACCCATTCCCTTTCCTCTTGGATGAATGAGAATTCACCCAAAAAGGTCTTTAGTGTTAGACCTTCACATCTTGGGATAATATTTATACAGAGGATTTATGTGCATTATATCCCCATAAATGTGTGTTTTATTTCATGCAAGAAACTATGGCTACACACATCGTGGAAAAGAGGGTCTCTTAAGTAGGTGCTTCATGCAGAAAAAATATGTGCACTGGACACTACGATGTCATGAACAGCAGTGAACAATGCACCTTTTCACTGTTACATTTACCTTTTCACTCTTATGTTGCTCTTTACTTAACCTTTTCTTAAACAGTAACATAAAAAACAACTGTATCATTGCAGAATGAAAATGCCAAGACTGGAAACATAGATTTATGCATATCTTTAAATAAAAATTGACATAAATCTCACATACACATAAGCTGACATAAAACAGAGAACCCCTTTGAACACTACTTAAGAACAAAAATGTCATAAGGCACACAGTACTGGGTTGAAAATACATAACCAAAGCTGGACAAAGAGCTGTCGGGTCCATGTACATCCACGTTAACAGTTATCTTGGTAAAATATGCATCAGTATCTTCACAGTTAACAAGCCACCTCACCCTTCAATGCTGACATCTTGAAAAGCCTTGTCTGAATATAAACCCAGTAACCCAGATCACATAAAGCCCGAGTGAAAAGGGGTTATCCTATTCAGATTTGTGCTTGGCTAGAAGACTCCCAAGGATTTGTCTTGCTGTGAAAGTACAGTGTAATGCCACATTTAATTCAGTCTTTATTCAATCATCCAATTAATGACTGAAGTAATCATGTAACAATGAAATTATATTGTTTGAAAGATGGCAAGCTTTTTGTTTCATACTGATAAGGCTCAGTACAACAAGAGTGATGGGACATAGCTTTTCAAAGAGGAAGGAGAAAAAAAAGAAAAAATTTATAATGGTTCCCATCCAGAGTAAGGTAGGTAAAATATGCATCAGTAAAAATTTTCACTTTTCTTTTTAAAGAAAAACTGTGAACATGCAAAAGTTACAACTAAGTATGTGGGCGGGAATGCACAAACGTAAGAAAGTTTGTGTGAGTGACACGAATAGTAAAACAGTCAAAGGAAACTTAAACTAAACTCAGTTCAATGATGGTAGCTCAAATTTAAATGCCAAAATATAGCAACAGGCATGATGGATGTAAAATATTGTGAATCCATTTTGCAATCACCTTTTCACATGGAATGCACATCTTCAAGCATGAAAAAGGAGTTAAGAAAATGAACAAAATATCATATGGTACCATGGCTAAAGGAAATGATTAGCAAACAGCCACTATAACATTCTCACCATACACATTTAAAAATTTCTGCACGGATCACGTCCAAATGTGCAGGCATAAACTCCAGTTCCTTTCGACATCTTCAAATATTAGGCATCAGACATTAGTGACTATGTGAATGCTGGAAGTTTCTTCTTTACCAAGTCCTAATTCTTTCAATTGATCTCTGTTAAAAATACATTCTCCATAAATGATAATTTTGTTTCACTAAAAAAAAAATTCCCATTGTGAAATCAGTTTCAAAAACTGTTTATGTGAATAAGTAAGTCAATCTATGGCATATATTTGATTTTTCTTTTAAGCTGAATTGCCAAAAGCTACACTTTAAAATTTGTGTGGATCAGAAAAAAATTAAAAAATATCCATGCATGTGTTCTGATCCCTCAAACACCACCTAGCTTTCAAACAAAATGACTGTCAACTGTCTCTGAATGTCAATGCTCTAAACATTTTGATTTCTCTGGGCAGCAACAATTCTGCCAAACAGTAATAATAAAGAGACTTCATCAGACTACATGCCCTCCTTCTATATAAATGAGTATTATCTCTTCTCAGTACGGAGACCAAGATCATAGCACAGACATGACCATGTAGGATGCAGCTTCTGACAATCTTGGTCTGTTTTCCGTATCGGGAGCTGGGATGCCAAACGCTGCCCATTCCTTGATATCCTAAAGCCAGCTTTTCCTTTGCCTTCTCTTCTTCCTTCCACCTTCAAGTGCGAGATGGTCTTAGCAATTGCATCACGACGTGATGAGTGGTCAAACAATGCAGCTTCCTTTTCTTGAAGCTGGCGAGGAGAGGCTCCAGCAGACCAGCTCGCCTACTTTGTTTTGGACACAGAGATTTTGTGTTCCAGGAGATTCTGAAGAGCTTGTAGAAGGATTTGGTCTCAAAGGCTTTGATCTTCTTTTCTAACTCAGCTGTCAGTGTCCAGTTTCACAACCACATGGCAGGATGGAGACAACTAGAGCCTTGCAGAGCTTGACCATGGTGAAGCTGATGCTGCTGTTCCTCCATAATTTGCTGATATGAAAATGCTGTGGCAAGCGCTATTCTTTTCTATATCTTTATAGTCGATCTTTCGTTTCTGGTCGGGGTAGAGCCAAGAAATTTGAAAGAAATTGACTTTCAAATACATGACCATGTATAAATTATAATGGCACATAGGAAACGAACACTGACAGCACCTGTTTATAAAATAAAGTAACAAATCTTGAATGTCTCTTCCATTGCACTGTTTTATTTCCATGTATGTCAATGTTGAGGCCAGATATATTGGCTGTGCATGTTTTACTTCCTGATGTGTATGTCGATGTTGATGCCAAATATATTGGCTGTGCATGTTTTACTTCCAGGTGTGCATGTCGATGTTGATGCCATATATATTGACTGTGCATGTTTTACTTCCTGATGTGTAAGTAGATGTTGAGGCCAGATATATTGCCTGCAAGCTTTATTTTCAGGTGTGTATGTCAATGTTGAGGCCAGATATATATGGACCATATACATGTCACTATTTCTAGGCTTAAACATAATGTGTTAATGCAATCTTAGAATCTAGGACCTGTAACACTTTTAGAATGCAAAATCTACATGTATTCATTTATTCCTGTTACTGGATAACCAACACGCTATTCACATCACTCAATGTCACAACTTAATGTTAGTCCGTGTGCTGACAATGCCATCGCCAGCCCTCAATTTTCTCTGTTACCTTTTCAGAGTAACTGTAAGAAGAAAATGCAGAAACCATGTGTCCACGATAAACTGTGCTTTTGACTGCAATAACACAATTTGTTTCACTTTTTTCAAGTCAACCAAACAGTCACACAATTTGTTAAGCTTACAAGTTATGGAAGTTAGATGAAGAACAACTTTTGATGTGTCCAATTCTTTGCTGATTAAACATGCATGTACAGTTTTCCACAGCAGGACAAAGCCATTCATGCACAGAAAGAACATATCTTTCATGAACTCTTTCTACATCAGCAAAACATGACAAAGGTAACCCATCATGCATACATGTAGTAATAACACATCACTAGACATCATTATCATTATTTGCATATTATGAAAAAAGATGATAAATGCACATATTTTCTTAAGACTACCATTAAAATGTATTATGCACCAATGTGACATTTTCAAAAATTGGATTGCTGAATATACCAAAATTTTATCATACATGTATACAGCACTGACCTAAAGACAAACTTCAGGACAGATGTACTTACTGATTTCCACTTTCTTTATCCCATAATTAATTGCAGACAACACTTCACATTTACATTTTAAAAAATCTACCAGTCATTAAATCCGTGTTACATGCAGTTTCTTCAAGGTGAGGGGTATGAAAATACTCAAGTCTTAAGATTTTTCCATCGTGGAAAGCGTCCTAGGCCAATGTTGAAGCTAGTTCTGGAGAAGACTGAAGCAGTCTCAGAAGCTAAGGACACTGCTCCCGGGACTACCTTCGGCTGATGACAATGCAGTGGAGACAGTCATGCAATGCTTTCTGTGGTGGACATTTCTTGTGCACACCACACTTGATATTTGAAAGATATGACCAACACGTTGAGCAGAGTATGAAATTATAAGTAAAAAACTGTGATAATTTAAAGATTATGATAGTAAAATAATGAAGGCTTTCGGGGTAACCCTGGAACTTTTGAACTGCATCATAAAAATATTTTGTGTCTTTGTGTCTACAATGAAAAGTTGACTTTCTAGACACAATAAAAGCCTATCTATGTTCAAACAGACAGATTAAACATCTGCCTAATATAAAACTTGTGGGAATAAATAAATAATCAATAAATTCAGATAAAAATACTTTTTTGAAATTCCATGTTTCTAAAGATGTTGTCAAATCATAAATCTACACTGTATTCTCATTGGAACACACACCTTGTTCCTTAATGGTGCTGCCAAGAGTAATTCATTATTTTTGGTAATTAGTAAATAACTTTTGGCAACAACAGCAGTTTGTATGGGTAAGCAAAATGTTCCTAATGAAGCTGAAGGCTACTTCTGACACATCAGATGAAGATCAAAAGCACACCTGGCTCAGGTGTGGCTGTGTGTTTATAGGCAACAACATACATGAAAGAGGAGGTGGCTACAACTTTATACAAGCCACTGTGCTACAACTTGATTGTCAGCTTCAAGAGAATTTGTTCCAAGAATGGTCACCATGAGAGTTTCAAGAATCAAAATGACTTGTGTTCGACTAGGCTTCATCATGCATGCGTTGGACCTGAGAAAGAAATTCAGCAGGGCAGCCACAATAGTAGAGAAATGACAAAGTTATTAATGTGGAAATTCCAACAGACAGCTGTTTTGTTTCTTCCACACATCAAGCAGACATACATCTAATCAGCCGCAGTCAGAAGACTGTAACACTGCCTACAGTCTAGAAAAGTCCCTTACTCCATACACAAGCTCTTTCAATAACAAAGCAATTACCTATCTGTGTGACAAAATAGGGAGTTTGAAAAACGTGCTCTGTATATTGTTAACTTTATAAAAAAAAATGTCTTCACACAGTTGTCATCAGAACATAATTATCAACAATGCTTCCTTTAGAACAGCTCTGTAAGTTGGAACAGCAACAGTTAAGCTTGCACAGACTGTACTCAACAATGCTGAGGATTGTTGCAGTAGCTAATTACAGGAAGAATTCGTAGGCACAGATGTAAAACGGACTAGAAATCACAATATTCTTAACCATACCACAATCACCCTACTAGGCTGCAAGGGTAGTACAGGTACATAATTTTTGTCCCCTGCCACTAGAAACATCATGCCCCCACCCAACTCTACTTACGCTAGCTAGAATGTTCCAAATTGATAAATAATACAAGAATATAAATAATATAAAAGATCAAAATCTTGTATATATATATCAACAGGATACAATATATTTAAAAAGTTATAAGATAATTATAAAATATATGCTCCGCAGAAATGAACAAAATCTTGTTTAGAAAAAGCACATCACACATTGCACTAAATCCACATAATTGTCAGAAATTAATGCTCAAGCAAAAAATGATTACATTTAGAAACATGTAGAACTAAGACACCTCATATATCAGTGTACAGAAGTGAGCTAGATATTTTTTTTTAATCCTTTAATGAGCAAGGGCTAAATTTGCCAAAATATCACCCAGCAAATGCAGAAAAGGTTGTAACTATTGTATTCCAGCCCATATTTATTACACATTACACAAACAGACAGACAGACTGTGTGGAACCTTGGGTGGAAGGTCACAATGAGTAAGGAAACAGCTCCAGCTTCAAAAGCTGACTTCAGAATCACAGACTAATCAAACTAACAAAGATGTCTTTGAAATCCGCCAGCCAGCAGTACAAAAAGAAAGACAATATGGAGGCAGAGATCTTGGTAGTAGTCTGAAAAATATTTTCAAATATCAGCACTGCCTTGCTAAATCACCATGCGACTGTGGTGCTTTCTGTTATGATTCAGATCTTTAACAGCAGAAATATTTCAATGAATTTACATGACAATAACACTGACACATTTTCTTCCCTTCCTGACTTAATGGTTTACTAAACAAATCACGAAATAGTTTAAGATTTTCATAATGATAAATTTAAAAAGAAGCATTTCATATGCCATTAATAATTATTAAAAGTTATAGCATTAAGACTTACTCAGCACCTGATGGCCATTAAATCTTGCGAATGCTGACAACCCTGAAATACTGTGGACTTTACTAATCGCTTACTGCAATTTAGCTTCATTATATCTTATTTAGGCCCAGGGCTCCACAGCAGCAGACAGCAAATGGAAAACAAATGCTACTTTTGTGAGTATAGCAAAAGCGCAAAGATGACAGACTAGCCTTTTTTTTCTTCAAAAAAAAACCCAACAAACAACTGGTACCCAAGGATGATTAATGCAACCATTTAATGCATGGTAATTTTACAGATTAAACTTGTTCTTGCTTGTCTGATGTTTACTGAGCTATAGAAACGATTTAGTTAAAATCCAATAAATACTTTGAATATAATGTTGATGACCTGCACATGTATACCAAAACTTTAAAGATTTGTTTATCAATGGCATACAGGTGTGTGGATAAGTACAGGATGTGTGTGTGTGTGTGTTAAACACATACACAAATATGTGTAATACAAATATGCATGATAGAGAAAAATGAAAGACTAAAGCTTTGACGCTTTCAGTAATGAGCAAAGTTGAATGAAGGGTAATGAATGAAACACTAAGGATAAACTGCATGATTTTTTCGTTTTTAGCTTGTAACAGCACATTCTTTCATTCACAGTAAATATACATTACAAAGATACAGCCAAGCAGTAACTTGTAACTGGTTACAGTTACAATTGTATAAACACTTGAAAATGCAATTTAAAAACACATTAGCATGTATTAGTCTAGCATATTAGGTATCATCATACAAAACTGCATCAGCAAATGGCTCCCCACTAAAATCACAAAACTAAATGGGTGTTCTGTTTTTATTTTTAAACTTGGTTACTAAAAATTGCAACAAAAGCCATCTAAGCCAGGCTGTCTTTGACTAGCTGGCGTTACAGTGTAGAATGTTTTTCTGCATGTAAGAAGAAACAGTGTTTTCTTACGTTGTCATACTACAACAGAAAGTTGTCGATTATCACAAAATAGCAGCTTCAGCCATTATTCTTTGTACTGCTGCTGTGACTACAGTCTTCATGACTAGTCCTCCTTCTCCGTCAACACAACAAAACTCCCAACTAAAAATAAGAATTTGTATCACTGCCAAAACGGAAACACAGGACTAGAAGAACTCACAGTAACACAAGATGAACAAAAAACGCTGTAAAAGACGGCTGCAAAGAAATACAAAAATGAATTCTGAACTTCAAAACACAAAATGGCACTGGATTGGGTTTAGCAAATTAAGATCATGAGCTATGGTCTATAAAAAATCAAGTAAGCTGAAAGCAATGGCAACTTTACTGATAAAAGTATATATTTGCCCCAGAACCATACTTCTATTTTCAGTGTTGGTAAGGAAGAAAGCCACTGCTGACATGTGGCAAAGCGCATGGTAACTGGTAAGACAAATAAAGTTTGCATATCCGTCCTTATAAAAACAATAAAAACCTTTGTAGGGATCGAAAAATGTATCCATGCTTGTCTACATAATCGTACAGAGTACAAGGGCACATAAGAACTCAGATCTACATTAACAGTTTGCCTGTATAAACATACCAGGGATCATTCTTGCTACAGGACATCATAGGTCATTTGACCAGTTGACAGAAAAATCAATAGGTCATTTTCCAAAAACAATAAGTCACCAATTTACTGGGATTTATACCATCGCAATGATTAGCAAACAGATGCGGCCTTTTCTCATAGTTGAAGGTTTTCATCGGTTGTGTTCATATACTACTATGCCTGCATTTCTTTTCCTTTCTTCCCTCACATACACACACAAACTTCATCATTTTATTTCCAGTTTTGTGTCAGAAGTTTTGATGTGGTCAAGAATGGCCGAGTGCCTGAAGTTGAGGCAGCCAGTGGTGAAGGAATTTTGCTTCCCACTTTCCATGCAGAGGCTACACAACATTCCTCTTTCTTTATCATGT
>SMGT01012136.1:60447-84526 GCA_004794575.1 Lanistes nyassanus | reverse complement strand
CGAAAGACTAAGAAAAGATTCTCGGGACGAACCTGTCTCGTTTACTAGCAAAGTAGTCATAAGAGCACGTGGGAAATTGGTCAGGTCTTCAAAAAACTGGATCGGAACAGCTTTACTCGGCATGCAATACTGACAGTTAAATCCCATTACTTCTTTTCGTCGTTCGTTTCGGCAGATACAACTTTTTACTTCAGTTACGATACGAGGTCAAGGTTGAATACGATGATGGCAAACGAAAAAAATTTTGAAGTTATTGACTTCTTTGACACAAATCTATCGGTCATATGACCTCCTGGCTGCAAAATCTATCGGTCAAAATTGAAGTTTTATGCGTCAATGACCGATGACCGACTCTAAGAATGATCCCTGCATACAACATACAAAAAAGTAAAATTAAACAATGATTGCCCTTGTCAAAAAATCACATAATTAAAACCTGCAAATATAACCCACAACAAATATTTAAATGTGTATGCATCCCCTCAGACACATACCCTACTAGCTAGTTGGTATAAACATACAAGAGTACAAAGGTGCATGAGGAATTAAGAGTGTGTACCAATATATTAGTTGCTTTAAAGAAAAAACCGATGACGAAACAGTTCTGCTTTCCATTCACAATGAACGCAAAAAACAAAACAAAACAAAAAACCAGCGAGGAAAGTTTTTGTTTTTCAGTCACAGTGGTTATCAGCTCTGTTTATCATGGTTCACAGAGCAAACATGATTGTTGTTTCCGTTTAAGATTTTTGTGTTTCTCTTGGACGTGTCATTCCGAAGGTAGTCGCTGCGCAAGAGCCGCATGAACAAAACTGGGTTCATAACCAGCATGACAAACATGGATCCACACAGAGAAAGGTAATAGGTGAGCGTCACACGACTGTACCACTGGGTAAGAGCTGTGAAAATCGCCAACAAGGGAATCCCACGGAAAACAACAAATGTGGAAATGTTGGCGAAAATAACCACACGATACAGCCATGATGTGAAGGACACACCAACCATCTGAAGAAGTTTACGCGAGTGCAGGAACAAGGAGTTGACTTCAATCAGCAACGCAATGATGTTGAATGGAATCCACTCAGTATTATACAGGTTGTAGTAAAACATGCCTCCAACCTGCAAACAAATGGGCAAGGCCTTGATTTGCCATGATATTTACAAACATGCACACATCGCCACTTCATATTTCAAAAGGACAGTCTCTCTGAAGTCTCTCGCTTTCCTTTCTGCAGTCATTTTAAGTTACCCAGGACAGGTGTACAATTTATATTTATAACCTATTTTTCATACATTTAGCATACTCAATTGTTTTTATGACAGAACATTTTGAAAGAGGAATGAACACCTTCCCCTGTCCATCAAATCATCTTCTCAGCCATTGGTTAATTAAAACCAAAACAGAAGCAGAAAAAAAGGACTTGAAGACAGAATAACAGGATAAGTAAGGAGGGAGGGGAGAAGACAGAGAGATGCAGGATAAAGAAGTGACATAAGACAGATCAAGAAAACACAGGAAAACCTCTATTTGTGATATGCACCTATGACCAGTCTAGTTATAATTTATAAAGTTTCCTGAATCAAAACCAAAGAACTTACTGCTACATGATGCAGCTCCACCTCCCACATGCTAAGAAAACGGCCGTTGATAGCAATGTCAACAAAGTCGTACAGGAAATAACCTGCAAATAGTAAAGGCTAGTCTTATTTCCAATTTAAAAATTCCTATATTTTGTACTTTTGGACAAGAAAACAAAAACAAACTTTCCAACAGAAGATGTGTCAAGAAGAGTTAATGTTGCTGGGACTGAGAGTGACAAAACACATTATGTATGTCAAAAGTGTTGGGAACAGTTAATGTTGCTGGGACTGAGAGTGACAAAACACATTATGTATGTCAAAAGTGTTGGGAACAGTTAATGTTGCTAGGACTGAGAGTGACAAAACACATTATGTATGTCAAAAGTGTTGGGAACAGTTAATGTTGCTGGGACTGACATCAAAAATATGATGTCCCAGCATCCCATGCCTTCCGATTCGAAGGCTATTAGAAATAATCTGAATCCTATTTGCAAGCCACACTTATCAGCTCCAGGCCCACGTCTAAACTGTCTCATTGTAGATTCGTACCATTTACGGTTTCCTCACCTGTGGAGAAAGCCACCAACAGCAGGATACACTTGTTGAGGAAGAACTGCATGTCAAAGAACATCTGGGGATACCAGCTGACGCTGACAGCGGCAACAGACAACACGACAACAGAAACTGTTGTATTAATTCATGTAGGCTGACACACTATAATATTATAATACCTGAGATTATTTATATCTAACCATTTACTTTTGGCCTGCACCATGTGGCACTGACACATCAAAATATAAAATGAGACAATGTTTTCCAAAAAAGTGCACCAAGTAATTTTTTTTTTGGGGGGGGGGGCAGCTTTAAAAACGTTTCCCTTTGAAACTGATGCCCCATTGTTTCCTGACCCAAGGGGAAATGGCCCATAGGCCATATCTCCCAAAAAACCTACTGTTAATAAAGGTATTTTTATTACAATATTATAGTACTCTCATGTAAATATTAAGTAGCCCTCTGCCCAATGCATATAAACAACATTAGGCTAATGAAAATGCAAGGGTGTATAGGGAGGTTGGTGGAAAACATCACTGTGATTATCAGATAAATCTACAAATGCCATTTATAGTTGTATGGAAGAAAATAAAAATTGTTAGTGTAGTGTACACCCAACCTCTGCCTCCAGTCACAACTGTTTGCTTTTTTAAAAAAAAAGGTCAGAATCATTGTGTGGTTTTCCATTGTATTAGCACAGTTTTTTTTGGGGGGGGGGGGCGTGGGAGAGGGGTAATAATTTAAAACACGATTTTAACCTCTACAAACTAGACCAAGGCCAGGTATGTTTTCTATACACTTTTGCTTACACTTGACTACTTCCTGGCAACACCATACTTTGTTGAGTCAGATGACAGATGTTATTGTGTATCAGCCCCGTACATTGAAATAATAAGCATGGCTGTTAAGACAAAGGATTTTGTCACAGTCATAAATCCCCAAAAGACGTAGGCCTAATTTTTTCAAAATATGGATAATGAAACGTCGAAACTATGGAAGAAGCACTATGAACTGGAGCTGCGAACACATACCGAACATAATAAATATGCTCGTGCACACAGTTTCTTAGTTACCATATAATTTGATGACACTTGTTGAACCTCGAAATAAATTTGAATACATATGACTGCTCTCGAAGACGTATTTCTTGAACCTATGAACACTGAGTCATGCATCTGTCAGCTATGTCAAACTATGGCATTTGTGATTTGATTTATTCCCTACCATCTGATTCATTTTCACTCCGAGACGGACTTCTAGTTCTATCTCATCTGCCGGTCTGGTAATAATTTGTGTGCTACACAAACTGACAAAGTCGTTTGAAAACAAATCACGCAAAATTAACAGCTGACTCACGGTAGTGAGAAACACGTTCAGTCATTATGCGAGTAGAAAAATCAGAATTTTCACTATGTACCTGAGGAAACACCACATAACGCAGACAAGTGCGTGCAGCCAAGACACGACCAGATTTCGCCACTTCCATTCGTCATCACGAAGAGATTTCGGCGCTCCAACACACTTGACGATCCAGTTCAGAAACTGACAAAGGACTGCTGATAAGTAGACGGCATATAACCCTAAAGATCTGTCAACATCCAAATCTCTTGTTGTGACCGTCATTGTCTCAAGTGTGTCGTTTCCCTCTTCCATCCGAGGTTTGTGGTCTCCCTGAACCGGCAGAAAGTCAGGTCACGTGACGTCACCGCTAGGGATAGTGCAAGTTGCCAAACCACGATCTTTAGACAACCCTACAGTTTGCGGGATCTCATCACAATTAAAGAAGTACGCTGGGCTTGACGAATAGATATTGCTTTTCTTAGTTTTCTACCCCTTAAATGGCAGCTGTCGGTAACGCAGTATGGTTTTAGAATGCGGCAAATAATGTGTCTGGGCGATTTTTGTTATAAAATAAAAACGTCTCGCGCGATCACTAGGGCGAGGCTCTAAGATGTTTGAGTGGGTGTATTCAAATAGGCATGTGAAGCGGATGAACTGTTTTAGCTGTTATATAGGGACAGTTCTTAATGCGCATTGCTAAACTTTTAATGAGAAATATTAAATGTAATACTAATAGACAACACACAATCGCGTTCAACATAAATTTTATCCTCATACATTTCTGTGTATTTCTCCGGCCGTGTGCTCTCTCTCTCTCTCCCTCCCTCGTCCTCGGGTGATGTGCGCCTGAGTGCAAGGGGGATGGGGGACATCACAGTGAGTGGGATAGTCTATGAGAGAAAGCGCCATCTGAACGTAATAATTAAGGTTGAGTGGTCAGACTGAACATAGTAACGACAGATAAAATACCTCACTGCGCGTAGAGTCCAGTGTCCCCACCCTGCCCCCCTTTTTTGTATTCTTCATACGCAAGAAAGTAGAGATCTAACATATACCTTCCAATATTCACACAGTAAGGAAACGATTTTTTGTGTGACGTGGTGTGTGGTAGATCTAATTAACGGCAAAAATTCTCAGCTTCACGGCGTTCAGCGTTTTGACGACAATAGGAAATTTAATTTCATGTTGAGTCGACTTCTATGATGCAGGGCCATCGAGGCACCAATATTCTCAGTAAGCCTCCTCGGTCTCGCGAGATTGCATTGTTTTGACGACCGGTGCGTGTGTACCCCAACGTAAATATTTGCTTCGTGGGCGGCTGTAAATAAAGTGCTCGAAGGGACAGAACAGTGAAAAATGAACCAACAGTCGAACTTCAAAAGCGGGAAATCGAGAGGGAGGGAATTACGGATCGAAACTCCAGCAAGGGCTGCGTGAACACGCACACCCCTCACCCTCACACCCACACACAGAGAGCCATGGGGAGGGAATCGGCGATATATACATATACTACGGGGGGGGGGGGAATAACAGCAAGCTTTCAACTTTGTTATCAGTGGAGGCGGAGGCTTTAATTCCGAGGATAAAAAGAAATTAAAGCAGTAAATGCGTGCAGTTCATTCACCTGGAAGGAGAAAGTTACAGATTCTTAGACTTTAATGTCTTCTAATTAGCGAGGCCACAGTGAGATGTGATCTGCAGGTAGGTTTGTGGTTTTCGCTACCGAAACAAAGACTCCTAAGTAAAGCGGTTTTCCCACCATCTTGAAACTGCTTTCAAAGCAGTGAACAATCGATCTGATCAAATAATTAGTCTTGTGTATTCACATACGATTTTTATCAACCGTGTGTGCAAGTGAAGCAAAGACTCGATATATCTTATAGGCGCTTGCACTTAGACCTGAAAAACGCAATGGGGTCACCTAAAAAGTTGGACTTTTATATACTGCTCTGAGTAGGTGGAAAGCGAATGTATTAAGAAATAAACACACACACACATATGCATGCATATACACATCTCAAACAGACCAGAGGTCGATCAAAGAATGTAACTCATAAAAACTAGCTGTGCTTTTTAGACAGAGATTAAAATTTATCATACTTAAAATAACACTAACAAAATAATAAAATTGGCATTTACTGATATATAATTGGATTTTGCCTTAAGGTAGACCCCCAGTTCTAAGCCCCGGGGTCCTCCAATATTAAAATTGGTCTCTATCGGCGGCTATATCAGTTACGAAAGGTTGGGACCCCTGACCTCTTAGGCTTGATAAATATAGCGACTGTTCCATACTTATTTTGATGCAAACACTGCAGGGCGTAGGAAGATAGGGTGGAGGTGAGGAAGCCACCAGTCAGCATATCACTGTGTCTGTGTCACTTTGGATAACAAAATGTATATACGTGTACCTCTGTGTGTGCGTGCGTGCGTGCGAGCAGGCGGGCGGGCGGTCGTGCGTGAATGCGTGCATGCATGCGTACCTGCATAAAAATTCATATGTGGGTGAGCTAGCGCATGCATGCTGGGCGTGTGAAAAAGAAACGATTATTGGTTTTAAAAAGATGTACAAGCAAGTATGTATACGTATTTCTTTCTCTTTTTTTAAAAGTCACAACATAAACTGAACCACGCACTGAACACAGCACTTAAAACACACAGTACACAAGTACACACTCCATGTTCGTACTGAGCCACATTTACAAATACAGCACAGCGCTGTCGTATACGTAATGTTTGACCCCGACATGTTCAGATCGAGTATAAGACGCATCACTGTATCAACGAACGGCGTGTTTGGTAACTAAACCAAACCTATAGCTATCGGACGATCTGCAAAATACTATCACATTGTCGGTTTTTATAATCTTAATTATTCTGGTGGGGTGCTGACCACTTTAAAAAGAAAGACTGCAGTTCTGGGAGGTGCAACCGTTAAGGTTACACTGAAAAAGGGAAAATATTGTGTGACTCGCTGCCAACTGCCAGCACTCGGCGCACTGCACCACAGTAACAGTTTGTCTTGGCAGCTAAATGCGACATGGTCTAAGGGACACAACTCCACATTTTAAATTGTAGACTCCGCGATCGCTTAGAGGTACCACAAAACAGCCAGTTGGCCACAGTCATCTTGTGGCACAAAACGAAGTGAACGTGAAGCTTATGAGGCTGAATTTGAACCACCGGTACTTCAAAACTAAGGTAACTGCACATCCTCACGCACGCAGATTAAAAGATTAGATCTTCTTGCTAGCCATCGTATGCTGATCAGTCGATCGCACAAAGGCTATTGAGCCAGAAACGAGGACTACGTCCAGTTTTGAAGAGTGCGACAGGGCGGCTGACAGGGAAATGGTCAACGTTCAACGTTAAAGAGATGTTGGGTTAAAAGGTAGTCAGTATGGCTGAGTATTGCTAAAGTGACGTAACGTTTCGGCCTTTTTGTGCCAAAGTTAAAAAAATTATTAGCAGGCCTCACCCACCCCCAACTCCACTCGCACGCAATTCCTTTACGGTGAGCATTCATTTCTGCGAGAGGCATGGATTTAAAGTTATGTCGCTATTTGAGGCTTGTGTGGATTTGTTGGAATGTTTTTCCAACGAAGGCAAAGGGACGAAAAACACTGCAGTATCACGCAATGGCGGAGACCGTCAATACAAAAACAAAAACAACGAAAAAAACCCCAGCGGCATTGACCTTGCATTCTCGTTTCGTGTTATCACTGCCATATGTCGGGTCTAATGAGGGGTTTCTTTTTTTGACTTTTATGGTGAATTTTATTTTTTTGTCGATAGTTCTGAAACGTGTAAATGCAAAATCTGCTTGTTAATAAATCTAAGTAATGACAGATTAGAATTCCGTGATGGCAAATTAGAGTGTTTACACCAAAGTTGCTAATAAAATATTTGAATTTGTGTGATTTCATGAATGGAAGTTTCGTAACCTCAGACTACACTTAACACCTTGCCTCGTTCATCGGGAAAAGAGTGTATTTTTGCCAGGAAAGGACTGATGTCAGAACTCCCCAGTGTGTGAGGACGATGACAACTAGTACAGGATCTGCCGCCATCTTCAGTCTGTCCAGTATGCATCTGATGGAGCACGTTCCTGACAGTTCTGACTCTTGGAGGTCCATGTTTTAATCTTGGTTGCTGTTCAGACAAAATGGTTCAGACAACACGACCATATGATGTCAAGTACTCAACTGTAAACAAAATTAATAATATGTGGCACGATGGAGTGGGGTGGGGGGAGCGTTGGTATGGGTGTGGAGGTGTTGTCCAGGCGTTGTGCGAGGAAATACCACACTTAAACTGTAGCTCAAAGACCATTAAGCTGGGCGTCGAAGGTTGCTAAGTAACAGGGAGAGGCCACCTGTCGTGTTGTTATCAGACTGTTATCTGTTTAAAGCTTCTTGAGATCGCAAACAGAACCGGTGACAAATCCCTCTTTCAAGGACAAAAAGATTAATAAAATAATGTTCAAGAAAGCACATCGCAGAATATTTGTACCAAGGAGATACTTATGAGCGTCGGTACACGGTAGGTCGGTGAGACGGAGGGGTGAGGGAGGTAGCTTGCTGAGACTAACAGCCTCCACATATCACACACGCAGGCAGTAACGAGTACATGACTACAGGGCCTTTGCAAGGGCCGCAACACAAACACTGGTGCAAGATCAGACCTGATCTTCAAAACAGAAGCCGGACATTTGTCTCCCACTTAAGCTGCAACGGGTGGCATGCAATGATCAGATCGATGATTCGCATTAAGGATCATACTCAGTTTCACGTCTATGAGCTCATCTGTCCAATCGGACTTGACAATCTGAGCCGCACGCACCGTGTCTGGAAACAGTCTTGAGATCGCAGACACACTGTTATTGTTGAAGTTAGGTGAGAATGAAACAGAATGAGTCATGGATGGGGGTGCCAGTGGGTGAAGTGGGGTGTAGGGAGAGTTATCAATGACGCCTGGATTACAGGTCTTTCTCTTTTTAAACGTCTCAATCGGATCCTGTTAGACACTATTTAAATCGCTTGATTCAGCACGCAGTGGCTTCTGCCTGCAGTATTTTAACGGCTTTGCGTCGGTGGCAACTGAGATTGAAAAGGTATTCAGTCTGCTTGCAGTAAGCCAGCGAAAAAGAAGCGCGTCTAGTGACAAAAGGAATGCCAATATCAAAAGAAAAAAATACATTTACCGCAGGCTTTAACGGTTGGCGAAACTGAATGCTACTTACCACCGATTTCACCAACCAGGAAGTTGACTGACTACAAATTCCGAAGAAGCAAGCAAGGAAAGTGTTTGTCGCGGACAAAACTGTTTTTATATATGCGGACAGGGAAACTGTTATTTATCAAGGATACGTCACCAAACTGTGTTTAGTTGTGAATTAGTTCCCACAAATATAATAATCCAGGCAAATCTGACTGTAACAGAGGTGGAAACCACTTTTAGTTTTGTGTGACGCCACGGAGTCTGCTGACAATAGCCAAGGTAAGTTTTATTCGCCAGAGACGTTGGTCAGGTGCCCAAAGCACAGGTGTGTGTAGTCTCAGAGTTTATGTCAGTTATAATCACGTCAAAATATTGCTGCATGTCGGTTGTTATTTTCAGCAGAACTACATGCGCATGCGTTTACGCAAAGACCAAATGCTCACAAATCAGGTGTAAATGCCAACTCAGCCAAAGCAACATTCTTTACGTATGTTTGTATATGAGTGCCTTTGCCCATTCAGGTTATGCACACTTTCAGGCTATGAAAGAGACAGATATAAGTAAAGGTTTTTAACTGTCTCTTAGCATTGACTGTTTGACAGGGGTTTGGGCGATAATTCCGACTGGAAAGAAAGAGGGGCGGTGTTCAGGCGGATGTGGGTCAGATTTCATTAACTGCGCGTTTGAGACTGTAGGGATTAAAAAAATTGTGCACGAGCATCTGCACGGCGAGGGGAGATTTAAGCTTAGCTGTCCGTGGGCAGTAGACATGAAAGAAGCACTCTTCAGCTGGTAAGCGGGCTGAGTTCATCATTATCGTCTGAGTTAGCCATTTGATGTCAGTCTTCTAATATGTAGTCTTCAGGAGCCTGTCTTTATGAGAAGAGAGAAATATTTAATTTTGGCATAAGATTTTTCTGAAGCCGCATTATCATGAAAAACATACGTCATTTGTGGTTAGAGATATCAATTCTGTAATTACTAGATAGGTCGTCTTGTGCGAGTATGCATGCACGCATGCGTGTGGGTACATGTGTGGGTACCACATAGTGATAGAATGAGCGAGGGAGTAAGTGAGAATGTGGGAGTGAACAGATGGGAGGGGTATAAGAAGGAGCGAGCTACTGAATAAGTGAGTCCGTGGGAGAAACTGACAAGCGTTTAACGAAATATGGTGTGACAAGAATATTGGGAAAACTATTCATCTCTACAGCTGTGTTGGTGTCTGGAATTCCGCCATGTCCCCAGAACAACGTTGTGGCAGCCGGCTTGGCCCTGTTAGAACAAGGTTTACAAGTGTAGGCCATACGCCGAGCACAGATCTGTACATACGTTGTATAATCTTTGCTGCGACACCCCCTCCGCCCCCCTGCACAACCAAGCAGCCACGAGAGGATCATGGAACGGCGTCAATTAAAAATAACTTCGTCGCGACTTTCCTGTTTGTGCATGTCACCTTTGGGACTGACGCACGCAGTATGGGGTCAGGACCAGCGGCGTTTATAGTTCTTTTGACGGCTGATAGTTTCACACCAAGCAATTCACCCGTGCTACTGCCATGCACCTAGCCTCTGATGTTGTCTTACATGGCTGCATGCGCCATGACAAACAAAACTAGTTCCCAGAAATACACGGAGTATTTCCATCCGCTGTTTGTTAAAGTGGACGGTATATGAAGTCTTGATTTGTATCGTTTTCTTTTCATTACCGGCAACTGTTAATGACATCAAAAAGTCAGTTTGTCTTCCTCTGAATACCTGTTCTTATATCCTAAAGTCATTCTGAGTGTCTTTTATTGGTAGCAGAAAGTCATTTCGTTTTCTGTCATTGAATGTTTCTGCGTCAGAAAGTCAGGCACAGGTCTGTTTGGGCACAGGACCAGTCATCGACTGTCAGGCAAACAGCGCTAGAGGGACGTGTTCGATCGCATGCTTCCGTCGGGACGCGAGCTGAATGGTGGGTGGGGAGTCCGGGGGAATGTAGAGAGCGGGTGTCTGGGAAGTACGAGCAACAGTCGCCTGCTGGACTCGGAGGCTGGCAGCACGGCATCGGACAGGTAGATGAGCAGGTAGGCATGCACAGACTTCAACATTCAGACTAGCACGGCCAATGATTCGAAAGTTTGATTGTGTAAGAGAAGTATTTGATGTTTATTATCTCACTAGCTGCCTAAAATTGTTATTGTTTTCAAATGTTATTATTCACTGTGCGGATAAAAAGGTGGCACGTGTTTTTGTTCCACGTTGACTGCTCTGGCAGAAGACAGACACATCATTTCTCTTTAAACGCCCTGGGTAACATTTCAGTTCGTTAGAACTGAATAACGTTTATAAAAATAATTTCACGGGTCTCTAAGACTTTAAGATTTGACTTTGTTTGAGAACGTTTTAGCATCATTTAGAGCGGAAGACTTTTTAAATTTTAACTTTTTAAAAATAAACTTACGGCATTCGTGGGAAATATAAAGTTCATTTCAAAACTTGTAGTGTGAAATAGAGAATTTAAGATACGTGGGGAATTTATTTTGAGGGGAACGGTTTGTATGAATTCTCTGTCTTTTTCGTACGGTGCTGCTGTTTGAACTGTAGTATTGTGCGTATCGTAAGAATGAAATCGGCATTTCAAATTAATCGTCTTCAGTTGACTTGATTAGCTTTACAGCTGTTCAGTGTTAAAAACGGCCTCGAGATTCAAAATACCTTTGATGTGTTTTTTGTGTGCTGCTAATGGATTTGCTAGCAGTCAGTGTAAGGTCATTTTGCAGCTGAGAATGAGTAGAAGTGAAAAAAAGTTAAAGGTTGTCCCGTGACCTGTTTTAGGTGGTAGGGGAGTAGGGGTTTATGAGACCCCGGTTTTCTGTGGGGGAGCATCGTGAAGCTGGTGCCCATTCCTCTCTCTGCCTTACCTCCCCTGACCCATGGTTGAGGTCCCCATTCTGGGGGCGGTGTGGTACGGCGCACAGGTAGCAAACCAGCGCCTTCGGGTATGGTCCCTATGGACGTTTGACTCTAACCACTGGGCCATCCGCTTCCCTCCGCTTCCAACCTCTCATTCCGTTCACTCAACTGTCTTTTGTCGCTTAAAGGCAGACAGGTACAATAAAGTCAGAGAAAAGCGCCCCTCAGTGGCTAATTATAAGTACAGTCGAATCCGGTTAATTGGACCACCGGATAATCGGACCACCGGGTAATCGGACCAAATCTTAATGAACCGAAACAAATCCTATGTACATAAGCCTAATATTATTCGCTTATTCGGACCAAAATTCCGCTTAAACGGACCAAAGAACGTGACAGCGAATAAGAAAATTACGAAGAATTGTTATCCATCGACAACGAGCTTCAATGCTACGATGACAATGAAGATTACGACGCTGAAATTGTTGCTCGAATGGCAGCGAAACACACGACAGCATCGGAAGACCAGGAGAGTGACGACGATGCCCCAGTGAGTTGGTGCAGGTGACGACACAGGATGCCAGGAAATGCACTGGAACTTTGCGCCGCTATTTCATGCAAGAGGGACGTGAAGGCAGTCCCATTGCTGCGTTAGATGTTTGTGGTGATTTTGTTAAAGTGCAATCCGTCAAGAGAACGCGTCAGGTCACACTGGATAAGTTCTTCAAACGTTGACTGGAATTTGGTAAGAATTTTTTTATATTGTGATTCGCATGTTGAGTACTGTACATGTATCGTGTAGATCGTTTCGAAGAATTTGTTTGTAAATTTATTTTTCAATATTTTTCAATTTTTCAATAAACAAAATTCGACTGTAGTTCTTGTTTGTACGTTCGACATACGTGTGTGCCGCACAATAAAGGTCATAATGACATTTTAATACACTGTATTTTACGTACAGCACGCCCCGTCTTAATTGTAACATAGGGCATGTTCGTGTAATCGGACCAGCCGGTTATTAGGACCAAAATCATCGCGTCCCGATGTGGTCCGATTAACCGGATTCGACTGTACCTGATAACCGAGAGAGAGAGAGAGAGAGAGGGGGGGGGAGTATCCGCGCCTCGGTTCCTTGGCTGAGGAGCAGACAGCAGCGGCGATTTCATCACGTTTCGATGGATGTTTCTGATTCTGCACGTGCATCTAAAGCGCGCGACCAGCACCCGTGTGCCGCAAGAACCTTATCACTATTGAAGCTGTCTCGATGGTCAGTGTTTTGCAAAGTATAAATGATAACAGTTTCAATGTAGAATTTATTTTACATGTTCGCATAGGCCTTTCTTTCCTTCCTTCTTTCTCTTTCTTTTTGTCTGTCTGTCTGTCTGTTAGACGAGTTTTATTCTCTCCGTATCTCTGTTTACGAAAGGACGCAGTCTATGACTGCATGTTGCGCGTGATGAATACAGCATGCACTTCATCTCTCTCACGACCCCGACCGTGAACGGCGTTGTAAATTAGAGCCACTGTTATGCCAGTTGGCACATCAATATTTGCTTATGGCGCACGCATTCAATTTTATTTTTGAGACTGACCGAAAACAAAGGGTTCGGTCAGGTTTTATATTTCTTACTACGGCAAAATTCTGCAGTCTCATAAGTGCCCTGATCCGTGTCGGCATGTGGATTTCAATAGAAGAAGCAGTCAGTGTGGAACGGACTAGTGCGTCCTGACAAAGCCTTAGCCCAGTGGCCACAAGACCCGTCACACTGGACATGACAAATGCATTACGCAGCAACTTTCCTACTCCACTATAAAAAGCTATTTTTATCTGAAGTAAACATATTTCCAAACGTCAACTTCGGCAAGAAAGCTAGCCCGCCTTCCCAGAGACAAAATATTAGATATGCACTATGACCACGAGGTTTCACCCTGCCCTTTTCATTTTGTTTAATTCTGTGTTGTTAAAATACTCAAACCAGACCATAACCAAACAGCAGTAAGTCATAAAAACGTTAACAGATATGTTGTAATGTCGGGCAGAACTATGGTATGAAGAGCCCAGAGTGTCTCATGTAGTGTGTTACTATAGTAACTATTGTAGGTAAATTATCATTATTATTATCATCATATGGAGCAGGGGAAATGCAGCACAAGTAATTACATTCAACATCTCAGAGCACGCGGTGCAGACAGATTTCAAGGAAGAAGATTGCATACTCAGTCCGTCCATCTCTCCCCCACGTCCTCTAGTTGATTTCGACATCCGCATACCAATGTTGAAGACATGCGGCAAGTGCCCTGCGCGGACATGTTTATCGCTAGGGTCAATAGCAGGCAAATCTGTAAAGCTGCCGGGTCTTACAAAGATTTCGATACAGAGCTGTTCCTTCTGCTAGGCAACTTACAAAACTTGGAGTATACTAGTGCTATGGTGTAAAAGGATTATAGACAGCTATATTTTCTGGGTTACTGCGGGTGATCATTTCCAAGAAAAGGAGTGCAGTTCAGCTTATGTTGTTTTTCTTGAGCGACCCTACAGACGGAGATCCACGTGTCCGACAGCTTCCCAGTTTCTTTTCACTCACAGGGCGAAACGAAAAGCAGTCTTCCACCACGTAGTTCATTCCCCAGAAGCAGACGACACAAGATTTGTTGGAAGAACAGTGACAGGATCTTGCAATTTGTCACTTTAGGGTCCCGAATCTGGTAGCAGCTAGCAAACAGCAGCTGCAGTGGAACCTTACTGAACTCATTTGACCTATTTGCACGCAGATCTATGTTATTCATCAAGAAAGAATGTAAACTATTTATATAAATCATAATCTAAACAATGTTCCATTGTTATTAAGCACAACATTTCCCCGAAGGATCTGGTCAGTGAAAGGGTGGCAAAGTATCTGTGGCCTTACAGCTGACTTCTCATTCCATGGTTTTGCTTGTTTCTGTAGATTTGGCGACTGAGGCCAGCCCTGTCATTGATACTTCACTGGATCTCAGTGTCGGAAATCGGACGTGGAGGTTGAGGGGGGGTGGAGGGAGGGGAGGTACCTGTGAACTTTGCGTCTTTCATTACTGTACTGACCTTCGTTGGGTTTTTCACATGCACAATTCCTCATGGCTCAATCACATCACATGACCTCCGTGCCTAGGAGATGAAACCCCGTGGACCAACTGGGGGCCAGTTCTTCTCTTTACGAAGATCTTGTTATGGCAGCCACTCGGTCCGTACGAGGGGGGTTGGGGTAGGGGGCAGACATAAGGAGGGGGAGAGGCTGAGAAGTTACAGTGTAATGAGGAAAGAAGGAGTCGGAGGGAGGGGAGGGGGTGTAGAGAAGGAAGTTAGATAAGATTTGATAAGCTTGTACCCGCACATTCATAGGGTGACTTACCATTCACTCGCTTTAAAAACAGTGGGGTCTGTAAGATTTGCTTCTATTTTTCTGATTGTATTTCAGCAGAGGTAAAAGAAAAGCAATATAGGAAGGCGATATAGGAAGGCGATAGAGAAGGGCGATATAGGAAGGGGATATAGGAAGGCGATAGAGAAGGGTGATCAAGGAAGGCGATATAGGAAGGCGATAGAGAAGGGTGATCAAGGAAGGCGATATAGGAAGGCGATAGAGAAGAGCGATATAGGAAGGCGATAGAGAAGGGCATTATAGGAGGGCGATAGAGGAGGGCGATAGAGGAGGGCGATAAGGGAGGGCGGTATTGAAGAGAGATAATAGGAAGCCGAGTTAGAATGTCGACAGAGGAAGGCGATGTGCGAAATCCAGAAAGGACTCGGTCCTTTTCGCGGTCTGCATGACACGCTGATAGGGTTTTTACATTCAAGGTAGTGTTGAGGCTTTATTCAGTGGGTGAAGAGTGGGCACTGGGGGAACAGGGATCGAGTGTTCACTGTCGTGTAGTGCCCCGTCTCTTCCCCCCTCCCCTTTCCATTCTTCCCTCTAGGTCCGTTATGCTTTTCTCCTCCCTCCCTCCTGCTTCCATTATTCACGGCGTATTGATGCAGATCAGGAAGTATTTGAACACAGTCAGCGCTTTGTTCAATGGATTGGAACCAGAGCAGTTCAGAGGGAGGGAAATCCGGTAGTGAATTTCGAGGCTGTCCCGTCACCCTCAGAAAGGTTTAACACATTTCAATTCTAAAAAGTTCCAGCGGGTTATTTGTCTTCATGACTGACTCGTTATGTGAGTCCTTGGAATAATTATGTGAGTCCTTGGAATAAAGATGTGTTTGTTTGTTCTCCATCTTCTGCCGTGAATCCCTTTGTCGCTGCCTGAGAGAGATGCTTGTTTAGGCGTGTGTGTGTGTGTGTGCGTGCGAGTGGGCATTTGTGCGTGTGTATGTGTGTGTGTGTGCGTACGTGCAAGTGGGCATTTGTGTGTGTATGCGTGTGTGTGTGTGTGCTATTTAATCCGTTGGTTTCTCTTAGCTCCGTCGCACTCCACTCAGTTGTCACGCTGCTACACACAGTCGTAGTTTCTGTCACTCGGTTCAACGAAAGCGAATTTCATAGTCAGAATCTCTTTATTCACTATGTAAGGAGGTCGGGGTGGGTGGGTGGGTGGGTGGATGGTTACAAACGGGTGTAACGGTTGACGTAGTTAACTATTAATAGAATCTTCCCACTCCTGGCTATTTAGGTTGTAATCTAGAAGGTTATGGGGGGGGGGTTGTGTGAATCAGATGGTGTTCATCATTTAATCTCACTTGTCACACTAGTTTGGATGGCTTTATTAGAGCTTCTGTCAAGAAACTCGTTTTTAATACAGTACCTTAGGGTCATTTGTTCAACCCTTCTGTGAGTAGGAACGTTGCTCGGAACAGCAGTATACGACTTCTCAAGAAGAGAATGCGAAAAGCTACACCTGACTGTAATGTGTTTCATTTTCTCAGCACATCGTAGTTAATGTTCAAGTTATTAAGTACATTTTTTGATGGTTGGTGGAACAAGGATTTGTGTTCATGTGAACTGGTCAGAATAAACTTTAAGAAGAGCTCCATCCTTGCATTTTTCCACCTTCCTCGCCCACTCGGCCTCTCGGTAGCCCTGCTTAGAACAATTTATTTCCTTCTACATCTCTTTTCATCTTAGAGTACAATACGCCCAGACATGCCTTCCTACTGATCTGTTTATCCCAGCTGGCCACACAAAACAGTTTCAGTTTACGGAAAGTCCTAGACCCTACCCCCGTCTCCATTTCCCCCTCCTGTCGTTAACTTCCCGTTCTACTGTAGGCTAATGGCACCCCTCTTTACATGCCAGCCGTCATTCCAGGCTTTTCAAAAGCTCAGCCACTCTTGAAAAGAATTGACGGCTCACAAGCCGTATTCAAAGACGAATTTTTTTCCAAATTATTGTTCAGTTTCTCAAGCAGAGCGCTTAATTATGGAGGTCGTTTAAGCCAGTAACTATAATATACTTGGTTCAGCTAGCACACGCACTAAGGTCTACCGCCCATTCCAAAGGCTTAGTTTCCTGTAAAATACAACACAATATGGACAAAAGCTCCCATATTTGCTGTCTCCGCAGTGAAGTGTGAGTAACGAGATCTGTACTTGCTTGACTCCACACAGCCACTTGGCGATCGTGAATAGGTGATTTGGTGAACAGGAATCGACCTTGGCATTTTGCGACAGACACGCACGCTGGTCTATGCAAGCTCAGTTAATTGTTGACGAAAACCCGGCAGGTAGGAGATTCAGTACATTCCACACACAGTTACGACCACTTTGCACGCACTAAGAGTAAACAGGCCATGCAGAATCTACGTGTTTACATAGTTATGAACAATTCTACATTTACGTGATATACGCGTGGGTTTTTTTCTTTCTTTGAATGAGCAGACGTGCCTTTGCTGACAGTGACTCAGGTGGTGTTTTCTGTGCAGATTGGTTTTGTGCATACTTTCATTTTCTTGTTTTCTGTTTGCTTCCAGAATGACAGCAATATATCGAGTCACTCATATATTACGCTCGCACACAGCAGGATTACGTACTGTCATATTCTCAGGAGAAGAGCTTTCCTACAACCAATGATGAAAACAGACTACAGATCACATGTGCAATAGAGTGAATTTCTTTGTCACCCACCAACTCCCTGGCATTAGATTTTCAAGGTTGGATAGTTTGTTCTTCTGACCAAGACAAAGTAACGGGCGAACATGGTGACGCATTGGTCTTCACATTTGTTAATAGAGTTGCGTTTGGCAATAGTTTGGTCTGTAGATCAGTATGTCTACAAACACAAAACTGCTGATTTTTTTAATTTTCGTATATTTCCTGTAAGGAATGTGTTGTTGTTGTTGTTGTTGTTGTTGTTGTTGTTGTGGCTGCTGCTGCTGATGGTAGTTGAGGTCGAATTATTGGTTTTACTTTTCGAGACTTGTTTTCTGCCTGTGCAGACTGTTCATCACCAGAAGACCCCTATAATGGCAGACCAAATGGTTAGACGCTTTCTGCAGGCAGTAAAGGACCGCCAACCCACAAGGATTCTACACGGCATCCTGGGATTGATCTCTAAGGAGGATTTTATACGCTGGGCGGATGACCTTGACTTTGACGCCATGCACTACACAATTCTGCTGGACAATGCCGAAGCTGTGGACTTCTTGTTGAAATTAGGCTACTTTGCAAGACCGTACCGGCCGGCAGTCAGTCTCTATACCCACCTAGCAGCTCAGCTAGGCCACAGAGCTGTGCTCTCGGTCCTAATTCAGCACAGACCAGATGACTTTAGATCGTCAGAACTGCCACTCGTTCTTCCAAACCGAAACAGTTTTAACGACGAGAAAACATTTCCAGCTGTTGTAGGCGTCGCTGTTTCTCCGACGTTAGGAAAAATCTCTTCTAATAATGTAAGCGTTTCAGACTTTGAGAGGGGTTCGCATGGCCCCAAGAAATACCCGACGAAGTCGCCACCACCTCTGCGACCAAGAGACCATACCTCTCCTCCAGTCGACAGCCATCAAGGATCTAAACTAAAAAACCGAGTTAGTCTACCAGAAGATCCTCCTACCGTGCAGAACTCACGCGACAAGACCCTGCCGTCCTTGAAGAAAACGCCGGTGGACGTGGCTGCATTATCAGGTCACGTGGACTGCGTTAAGCTCCTGTTGGACATGTGTGTGCTGAGGGCCAACCCTGATGCACCCAACAAGGGTTACCTGACCTTGTCCGCTTTGGCGGACAGCCCCTCCGCCATGTCGCTCATGGTCAAGGACAAGCCCACCAAAGGTGACAAGAAGCAGGAGAGGCTGCGGGAAGAGGATCTGAAAGCTGCCGTAGATGTTTGTCTTCAGAAAGCGCTTCCAGAGTGCCTGGAGGTCCTTCTGGCCAGCAACAGCGCCCACATAACGCAGCTGTACAAGAACATCAACTTGTTTCACATTCTGTACACGGCCAGCGCTGCCTGCGGGCGCTGTGCGTACAGCCGCCTACCCGAGGTTACGCGGGTGCTCATCAAGTGGAACCACGATGTTAAGGCTAAGATACCCCCCAGAACCTACCCCCTGTACAGTCTCATCTCTCACGCCTTCTGTATCCATGACTACAGCAACACCAGTCACTACCTATCCTGTATGCGACTGCTGCTGCAAGCGGGAGCTGACCCGAACTTTGATGAGGTGGGTGGGTGAGTATGGGTGGGTGTGTATATGCGTGTGTGTCTGTGTGTGTGTGTGGGGGGGGGAGCTGTAGGGGGGCGGGAGCGACTTAAAGTGAGTATATTAACAGCTTTGAAAAAAAACCATTAAATGAACATAGGAGAATGATTAACGGACTATTGGATGATGTTCTTATACTCAGCTGCACTGAACACGTTCAGAAAAGACTGAAACGATCTCGAGTTACTTACAGAAAAAAAGTTGCATGACCGAGCCATGTGTACCACTTCGCCCAGACTCATCCAATCGTGAAGACGCCAAACTAGATAGTGCGCGGCCCAAACTTTATTTCTTGAACATAAACCGTTGCAGGTGGTGGTCGGCTTACCATGCAACCTGTTCCATAGTCTAGTGGCTATTATTGGACCTCTTCTTTCTCTCTACTGTCTACCCTGTTAGTGACACAGACGGAAGCCTGGCCTTCTCTATTCTCTAACTTTTCCTGGCCGCTGAAGGCAGTGGCTTCTTCCAAAATAAAGCTCCGTTGTACAGCTGCAGCGGAGGCGCGCGTAGAAGATAGCCCTGTGGCCCATCCTCCCATTATGCCCCTCCGTCTTCTGCCTGCTAACTCCTACCCTGGGCCTTCATGGTCAAAACTTTCTAAGTCCCATGACCAAGCAAGCATAAGCCCTATGGGCTGGGCGTAAGCCCGAGCAAGGTTCTTCCGTCTGTATCCTTCTCTCTCTTGATCTAATCTGATTCTCAATCCCCTCTCCTCTCTCAAGTTCCCCTTTTTATTTTCCCTACTCCAGCGCCCTCTACATCACATGGTCTATTCTTGTAAACAGCATCACGAGTTTCCAAGGCCAGCGACCGGACATTACTAATACATTTATGATCACTTGTCGCCGTGCTGTCCCTGACTCTTGGACCTGGGAGGTGGGCTGACTCCTTCCCCAGTACATATTGTTCTCTGGGAGAACACGAAATTTACTTCCTTGAACTAAGTGAACTGCCCTCTGGTTTAAACTGAGTGAACAATGCTAGTCTTACACGCCAGGTCTCAATTTCGTTACACCATGATATGCCCAGCGACAGTTGTCCTAAAGAGTGCACTTGCGAAAAGATTAGATGCGTATGTGTGTACACGTGTGCATATATATATATATATCCTTGCATAATTTTAAATTTAGCATTAACGAAGGACAAACATGATTTCTTTTAGCACACAGCACTGCCCTAAAATATGTCTTTGAAGGAAAAGTATGTTCTACTGACATACCTGAATTTGGCAACCGCACACAATAATATAAGTTCTTACTTATTTCTGCCGAATTTGAGGGAAAAGGTACAATATTATAGTGTGTGGGTTGTTTTTTTGCATGTTAAAACACAATTTTACGACAAGCATTTGTAGGGACACTGGGGATTTTCTTGTTTCATTTGACTAACGCGGACTTGCAGTAGCCGTCGCTTTCACTTTTCAGGTGGCTTTTGAAAAGCGGCTCCTAGCACAGAAAGGGCTGAAGTCTGCGGTCGGCAGGAACGCCTACTCCTCCTCGCTGCACGGTTTGCTGGAGACAGTGGAGACGTACGCCACCTACCTAGAGTCGCGTCCCCTTGCCGTCCGCTTCGTGGAGGACTGTGCGGAGCTGTTGACACAGTTCAGCGCTGATATCGCCCAGGTCGTGTTACTATTAGCCTTATGTTGCTGTACCTCACATTTTACAGACCACAGAAAGCCTAGGAGCTATATCCTTCGGACACTACAGCCTCCTTCTCTTCTTCCCCATCTGTCTGTCTCTGTTTCTCTCTCTCTCTCCCCCATTTTTGTATTCCTCCTTTATCATATGCTGCTATCAACGATGGCGTTAGTAGATTATAGGGCTGACACTGTCTCCTTGTCTGATTGATGGAGGTGGTGGATACGACCCCAGCAAGGGTGACAGATATAGGCGACAGGATGGAGAGTTTGTCTCCCCTTCCTCTGCATACGGTGCACGCCAGCAACAGCAGGAGCAGCACCCAAAATTTCCTCCCGCCCCCCCCCCCGCCCCCGTGCGTGTGTGTGTGGACTTAATTACTAACACTAGCACTGAAATTATGAACATTTAAAAAATAAATTGTTGTTCCTTCTTTTTCTGCTGTTGGCACCGACTCGATACAGTTATTATTAAGATTTGTTGCATGTGTGTGCGCTACCCACACGCAAGATCTTGAGAGGGAAGAAAGACACACACTGCTAACATTGCCTTATTTTAAAGGAGTTTCAAGCAGACTGTCGACAAAACATAGTTAAACTGCAGCTGGACACGATGAACATAAGTTGCCAACTTCATGGGATTAAACAGCACGAAGACAGTTTGTTACAATGAATCATTTGTTTCTACTGGCATCAGCAGACAGTAATTATCTACTTCTTCCCGCGCGGGGTCTAGCGCAGGCAATGCAGGTCGACATCACTCTGGACGCTACAACCGACACACATGATAGTTCAATATTCACAGGATATGTAAAGGTAGTTCATGTTTGTGTCAACCCTCGTTTTCGGGCAGCGAAAGACGTCGGCAATATGGCGGCGCAACTTACTGCCGAGAAACGTGAGCTGGCGCAAATGGCGAGAGATATAATTAGCGTTTTGTCTTCGCGTGATCATGTTGTTGGTCAGTGATGATGACCGGCGCAGATGGTGTGGCAGGTCGGCAGGATAGGTGACGCCCGCAATAACGTGCAAGGGAACGTCCTGCATCAGTACGCCAAGTGCTGCGTGACGCTGGGCGTGGACAAAACCATCATGCGCTGCATGCTGCGGCACGGGGCCGAACCCGACATCAAGGTCAAGGTCAGTAATAAGCCTCCTACCTTTCAACCCCGCCCCCCAATATAAAACACACACACACACACACACACACACACACACACAAAGAAAGCAGCACCTCTTATGAAGTAGCTGTTGAAGAGATGGAATGTGCCTGATTAAATGATTTGAGGCCTGAGTTACGATCATTTTGAAATCATCATCATCTAAAAGATCATGAGGGATACAGCTTCCGACAATCTCTGCCATCCCGGTCTGTCTTCTGCTCTCCGAATAGAGCTGCCCGAATAGAGCTGTGACGCCAAGTCCTGTCCATCCCTTGATATCAAACCAGCTTTTCCTTTGCCTTCCTCTCCTCCTTCCGCCTTCCAGCAAATCTTGCGAGACGGTCTCAGCGAGTGTATCGTGACGTGTTGTGTGGCCGGACCATACCAGCTTCCTTTTCTTGATTGTGGCGAAGAGAGAGATTCCTGGTGACCAGCCATTCTGTCCACTTTGTTGCGGACATAGACGTTTGTATTTTTTCCGTCCAGGAGATTCTAAAGAGTTTGCGGAAGAATTTGGTCTCAAGGCTTCGTGGTTCTCTCCTGACTCCGATCTCCATGTCCAGCTTCCAGGGCCATACAGTACGATGGAGACGACCAGGGCTTCGTAGAGGGGTTTGCATAGTTATACGTAAATGATGAGCAGTGCCCGACCTTTTGTGATGGTGTGCAGGGAAAGTACGCCCTCAACGTCTACTTTGACACGCTTTTCGAGTCGCTGAAGATGTGCGACGCGATCGACGTCAACCACAAATTCCTCCCGGACGTCAGCGCCATGCTGGAGTTCATGTGCGACTACATGACGCCTGCTCACATTCAAGACGCCGCCACGATATTCAGCCAGTCACACGGCCGTAGCCTCTCACCCCAGGTACCACCACGTTCTCAAGGCGTAGAGTCGAGTGCTCTGTCTCGTCTCCTCCATTTGCTCATTCTCCTTATTCAGTGCCAGAATGTAGCCTACAGATGCACTCCAGAAAATTGTTTACTGCTAGCAAGCGTTTACTTTCATTTTGAAGGCATACCCTCTCGCTTGGTTTCGAACGATTTTGCATTGTAGGCTATACCTTTTTTAATTTCAAAGCACTTAAATATGCACTTTAATACACGCCGGTTTGTAGACCTTACACATCGTAATGTAGAAAAGACAAAGTAGATGAAACAGATACGCATAAACAGCGGACTCGGTACAGTTATTATCTGCTATTTATGTATAAGCCAGCTTATACAGATATAAGTTCACGGGTTTTGTTTGGGGGGGGGGATGGTTTGTGGCGGAGCGGGGATGCCAGACTTTGGTAGGTCTCATCAGATCCGGTAAACTGACGTTACGACAGCGCCCCGTGCACTTGCATGTGTGGACGCGCCGTCTGTATGACAATAAACAAGACATTCGCAGTGGCTTGGTAACATTCGCCCACGCGCGCAGGCACACGCGCCATCAACGGACTCACGCAACAGATATTGAATAACAGTCTGGTAAGGAAGCTGCACGCCTTATGTTCCAGGTTCGGTACTACGTGGGCTTGGTGAGACAGCAGCTGGACAGACGGGCGAACAGCGTCAGAAGTCTGCGCCACCTAGCGGCCTGGAGAATCTGGCATATGTGTGGCAAGACAGCCAGCAGGGTCAGGCGCCTTCCTGTGTCGGCAGAACTCAAGACACTCATCCTACCTCTACTGTAGACAACCAGTAGAACCCAGAACACTCATTGTAGATAGTCAGCAGGGTCAACAGTCTCGGTGCGCAGAACCTGATCTGACACTGGTCCTTCCTGTCTTGTAGTTCTGTAGGGACGTGCCCCTGAACGTCTAGCATTTCAGGCAACAGAAATAGCGCTGGGGCAGCGGATGGCAAAGTGGCGGATGGCGCTGCCCTCCGAATCCGAAGGTGCTGGTTCGCTACCCATTCACCACACCACACTCCCCACCAGGTCAGCCAGCTGGAAATGGGCACTTGACCCATGGATCAGGAACGGCAAGGCAACGAGAGAGAGAGAGAGAGAGAGAGAGAGA
>SMGT01012136.1:43080-59726 GCA_004794575.1 Lanistes nyassanus | reverse complement strand
AATAATTCAGAAAGTGCATTTTAATGCTTGATATACCTTTAAAACCTTTATTTAGATCTAAGACCATGAATTTTGGTGGCTGTTCGGGGTTTCGTATGACCGGTTCACAGGGGCACTCGCCGTGCAGAAGTGGTTTGTGCACCACACATTGCGTAAGACGCCACCGATGTAAAACTCTTCTGTTGTTTTTACACCCGATAAATGAGCAGGTGTCACCACCACCTTTTTGATATTTTTTTCTTCGATTTCTGGCTGGAATGCGAGCCGCTTGCGAGATGCAGCTATCACTTAAAACTAGCTAAGCGGAAGTGAGGATCATGAGCCTCGAAGTGGCTTGAGACATGGCCCCGGCCACAGTATCCTCAAATGGCGTGCGCGAACTTGTGGATAGTCAGACTTGATGTATGCGCGCGCACAAGAACAGACGATAACGTCGGTATGTCTTCTGTTTTTTTTTATGGACGTGCTTTGCATGTCGCTCTTGTATAGCTGGATGTTCAAACACAGACATCAGGTGTAACTGCATGTAAATGTGCGTCTTGCTGATACAACACCGCGCAAAGACGTGCTTTTACGTAAAGAGGGAACTAGCGTTTAAATCGCGTAAGTAGGAGAGACACGAGCGTTTAAATGGCGTAAGTAGGGGGATAGGAGCGTTTAAATGGCGTAAGTGGGAGAGATACGAGCGTGGCCCAATTGCGTAACCACACAATTTTGCTCGATGTAGCCAATACGCTACACCACCTGTTGTTGCTTCTCTGCCAGATCCGGTGACAACGACTAGACGGCCACCACAACTGCTTCTGCTAGTTCCGCGTGTTCCACATACCACACGTAAAGGAAAAGCATTGTTGTCGTTGTTATCCTACCATAGAGAGTAACAGCCGCCCAGCACGCAAGGCTGTGTCGGCCGATGGTGTAAAACGCTTTACATTTGTAATAAAAATGTACCCTGTCAATAAAAATAACCCCCATCGCTTAATCTGTGTGGAATTAATTTTAAAAAATTGTCTATGTGCTTAATTACATCTTTGGAAAATACATGTTTGACAAATAGACTTAAATCACAGTGTCTTCCTGTTTCCTTGTTCACACGGATGATGCTTGCCATATTTACTCCTGCATTATGGTTTCAATTTTGAAGAAGGCTTTCTCCCACTCCCAACAAATTTCTCCTTCACAAGGGCTAACAGTTCGGTCGTTTTCTTCTCATTTGTTCCGTAAAACGTTCAGCTTTCACGGTAGATTTCAGGGAGACCACAGCAATGCCTGCTCGTGCCTTTTCGTCACGTGACAAACAGGAACAGTCAGGCATGTTTGTTAAAACCTTGCCCACATCAAAACCCCCTCCCCATACCTCCCCAAGCTTCGAATACAGGCAGTTTGAACTAAGTACTGACCTGCAGCTGGATGGTATGATAAAATTCCGGTCACAATCAAGTTATGTGGGGTCTACACGGGTCGACTGAATGATGTCGGATGAAAGCAGTGGTAAAAAGCACCAATTCAACAACTTGATATAAAATAATTAGTCAAATTTCAACGATTTTTCCCCATAAGCTTCTCCTCCCTGAGATTTTAGTGTAAACATGGGTCTGCACAGTGTGCTCGATCCAATTCAAAAGACATTAAATAAAGTTTTGTTGCAAATAAATGGACGTTTAATTTTTATGCCTGCTTTCATCCTTCGTTTAGTCGAACCGTTGTAGCATTATGAGTTGTAAAACCCGCGGACGGGTTCACGACACCAGAACGAGCAATGTAGCATTATGACGCCGGACGTGTCATCGGCGCCACAAATGGCCATGTAACGTTATGAATGGTCACGGCATCACAAATGGCAATGTTACATAATGCCCATCTAACTGGCGTAGAGGTCACGGGCACCACAAATGGCCATATAGCATTATGTAGAGGCACCACGAAGATACATACACCGCTGCTTTCTTTCGTAGTCAATGGACCCGTGTTCTCTGGGCATAAAAGTTTTATTCAGCGATCAGTAGAATCTAAGTGGCGGGCCGGTTTACAACCTAGTAACTCTCCATGTCCCACAGACGATCAACTTCGTCCGTCTGTATATCTCTCTCTCTGTCCAAATATCTCTCCAAGTATCCAAGTAAAGTAGTTCTCTCGTGTCTGGTCTAATCTTGTGTTCTCTTGTGTCTGGTGAGTCCTCTCCCCTTTCCCCACTAGAGTTTATATATCAGTGTTAAAATGTCTACTGCTGACCTTTTCCAATCTGCACGTGTGACTGTGGTGGGCAGCTGCATGCTTGGTGACCCTAGTGGACGATGCATAGTTTGGAGTTATGGGTCTTTTGTATATAGTTATTGAGTGCTGCGCGACTTAAAATGGTGTTTCTGACCTCTCAGTTATGTTTGGCCTGCTAAGTGTTAAGTTCAGTGGATGGAATGTTCTCTTCTAAGTTGTACTCTGTGCCCCTCACTAACCTACCTGGTACTTACTGCCTGGCACGCATATTGTTACACCGTGTGTTATCTGTGTAAGTCCCGCATTAGACCAAGTCGTAAAAAGAGGCTAATCCAATCATCTGTAAGAAAGATACATCATTAAATTTTTATTACACCCTCTGCGGACAAAATTATTTAAAAAACCCAAAAACCTCTAGTCAGAATTTAATCTTACACCTGCTTTCATCAGACTGTCACTCTGGCAACGTTCTCTAGTAAGTCGAATGAAAACTGTGATATAAGAAACAAAATGCACCTGGAAATAAAAAAAAACTCTTCTGCTTTATAGTTTACCTCTACCAAAAAACTTTCCTCCACATCTTCTCCGGAACAAAAATACAGCAACAATTGAACATGTTGCAAGAGGGCGAATTTCTGTAACCAAATTTTGACGAAATCCCTATATCCACCCGGTCTCCGTGAACTTGCATTTGAGGCTCACCTCTCAATGAAACAGTTTGAGCTATTAACGCTGTTCTCTAAATTCTTGATTTATAAAGCGAATTCCATGTTGTTTACATGGAAAAAAAAATATATATAGAGTCAGTGTCCTTGCCAAACCTAGTAACTCGATATCTCGCCAAAATGAGATACTGGCGATATATTTCCCATTAGAATCTTTGTGTAGAGCATGCCAAAACAAATTCGTGTACATTCCTTTAATACGAAAACTTAAAAACTGCTTTTTGTTGACATTTCTGTTAAAATATACAAGCACTGGAAACGACCTAACAGTACAACGTCACGGATGGCGCAAAAACGAACGTCGCGCGTTCGTAGAAGGGAGGGCGAGGCAAAGGAAAGACAAACACAGGCTACTCTGCGTGATAGAACGTCTTAGGTATTCGTGCCCTAGTAGCCTCCCTTTGTGTAAACAACATGGCGGGTGGAGTCGGTAACAACGATCGATAGAATTCCTGCCTGTCACTAAAACCAAGGTGTGAAGCTCAGGTGACAGTTTTTATAACACCAAAATGCAACTAAAGACAATGAGCTGTTAAGCTGATTGTAAGAAAAGTAATTTTATTTAATTCAATGATTGTGTTGGGTCATTATGTTATCTTTTGTTTGGACGCGTTGGTTACCAAAGCCGAGGTCATTTGGTGGGTTGGTGGATTAATTGTTTCACTCTGACGCATGCAATTGGAACACCCGAACATATGTCAAAGATAGATCACGAAAGCCGACATTAACATTTTGGTGTAAGGGAAAGATATAAAGTTTCAGAAGAAATGTATGTGAAATAAAATCGAGTTAGCTTACGGGGTATATTAATATAATGATTAATCTACTTAAACGCCATGCCTGTGTAAACCTAAATAAATTTAAACCGACCCATTTTGGAAGACATGCAGTAGAATGAAGATGGCATAGATTTACTTTAGTTCTTTTTTAAGAAATGCGAACTAAAACATTGGAGTTTAGTTACTATTATTGTGTTGGGTTAGGCATTCATCCGACAGGTTATACAGTGTAGTCGTGAAGTAGGCGTTTCATAAAGATCATTCGAGGCCATTATTTTGTTCGCGTGTTTAATGGAAACCAGGGAAGCTGACCCAGTGTAAGCATACATCAATGTAAATTTTGTTTAAAATTGTGCAGCATTAAAACTTTCATCCTCCATTCAAATCAGCCATTAGATGAATAACAAAAAGTCAGACATACAATTGTTAAATATTTTCTTAGTATCAGTGTAGGTTTTAATAAATCATAGTATGCATGTAATGTAGAATCTACTGGACTCATCATTCTTAATCTTTGCTGATGCATGTCAAGGGACTATCATAAAAAGGGCAAGCTTGCCTACTTCTGTACGTGTGAATGGGGATTTCAGTGGAGGACAGTTGGGGGCAAGAACCGATGCTGTAACATAAGCTTAGTATTGCTGAAAGTATTGGTAAAAACATGTTTATTATCTGTTCCACTTAAGCAAGGTGAATGAAAGCATTTTACAAGGAACTATAAAGTATTCTTTTTAAGGAGGCTATCGTTTAAATGGAATATAAAATTGGAGTAGTAATTTTTAGTCTATCAGTTCAGCTGTGCATAACTGTAATGCAAACACTGATTTGAATATGAAATATTGCACACAGAGTGATAAGTTGATAAGAATGCATGCATTGTTTAATACACATGCATTCTTTGTTGGTATTGATGCACCTAAATGTCTTTTTTTTTCAGAGAACGAAATGTGAGCAAAGAATGGATCACGTAACAAGGTCTGCATGCACCATGTGTCAGTCAGAGAATTAACAGCTGTGGGTGTCTGGGTGTGAGTACTTTATCTACAAGGGACACAGGGAGGACACGCGCGCCTGCTCATTCTGCTGATGTACATTACTGCTGGTGGCAGTGGTGACGTGTACCAGCTCCAGCACCAGCAATGCTCAAGCAAAGCCTGGTGCAAGAACGCCTTGTTGACTTGACTATGAACCAGTTACCTCCCTTAAACACTCTTCCACAGTGGGCACGCATCAACAATCTGGACAAGGCTCGGTATCCAAAGCCTTTCCTCAAGGTGTCCATTTCTCAGCTTCCTTATTTTGTAATTCCTTTTTAGCTACACGCCTGTTGACCTACGTAATTACTTTATCCTAATACATAGGTCAGAGCCCTCCTCACTTCCAACACACAAACTTGGTTAAACTAAAAAAAAACGAGCAGGAGACCAAGTTAGTGCACGACAAACTGTGTGCCTGTTCACTGTTTTCTACTGACCTTTCTGCTCACCTCCTGCTAAGATTAGAAGCTGTACCTGTGGTTTTAAACAATAATAGAGTGAAAAGTAAGTGCTATGACATAGTTTCAGGTACATGTATAATGCAATGGTAATGTGGGATGCCTTGTTGAACACTGAGAATATCTGAATTCATGGAATATCTTCTTTTAGGAGAGCATTGAAAACTCTCCTGTTCACTCATTGATGGTCTGCATTGCTGCTGTGACTGATTAAACTTTTATCTTTGTGGGGTTCGCATGTCTGTAGGCTGTGTGGACACACGTGCATAAGGATTTTGTGGCGTGTGTGTGCTGATGGACCTGTATGGTGTATTTCCTGCTATCCCTTTTTCCTGCAGTGCTGTGATTACGCCTTTGGATGTGAACATATTTACGTGCTTTATAAATGTTCAGTTACACTGCACAGGTTTTATAAACATGTATGCAAGTCAAAAGCATACAAATGTATCCCACAGGCCCAGCCAGATGGATTAATGCTCATTACTGTGCATAAGCAAAGATGCTCATAAGTCTTTATTGACTCATGATTTATGGAATAGAAAATTTGGCAGAAAGAAAAGCAGTGAGATGCTTTAAATACCATTCATGAAAGCTAGCACTAACATTTGTCTGTGGAAAGGACAAACTCCAGCAGTCAGAGCCTACACAAGACATGGATGAGGACGATCGAGAGCTGGGTGTGTCTGGGATGAACCCTGCTCAGCGCATCCAGTATCTGGAGCGCAGCCTTGCATTTCTGCGTCAGCAGCACACAGATATATTGCATGCTCTGCATGAGGAGGTGAACAGCCTCAAGAAGGAAAATAAAGGTTTGCTTTTTTTTTCCTTTTCACTCTATGAAGAACAATAAGTCTGGTAATGATTCCAGTGGTTATTTTCATGGAACAGGTATGTCAAGCCTGTTTATTTGTCAAAGCATGGCTACAATATAACGGCAAAGCTACATTCACTGGCTTGAATCAATGCTTACAGAAATGTCAGTTTTTATTACTGTGACAGATTTACAGTTCAAGATTGTCATGAGCCAGAGGCATGGCTCGGAGCAGGGAAATGGCAACAGGGATAAATCTCAGCCAGCAGAAGGGGAGACACGAGGCAAGTTCATCAACTCGTTTTGGTTACAAGCAGGCAATTTCAGTTTTGAGATTTCTGGGAAAAATAACATTGTGTACACTTTTCAGTTTTTAATATGACATTAATGTAACGTTATAAAGTTTTCTATATGTTCCCTAGAATGTTACTGTATTTATGAACGTTACAGATTTCTCAGCATCATCGTCTGTTCAATCTGAAGTCAATGAGGGAGGCAACACAAGAGGTAAATAACGTGTCTGGAGCGAAAGCTGCTGATCATGTGAACTGTGTGTGTGGAAAGGGCTCTCAATCATCTTTGGAAAAATCTTCCATACTTGTTTTTGTTGCCAA
Source organism: Lanistes nyassanus (assembly GCA_004794575.1). Taxonomy (NCBI): domain Eukaryota; kingdom Metazoa; phylum Mollusca; class Gastropoda; order Architaenioglossa; family Ampullariidae; genus Lanistes; species Lanistes nyassanus. Next base: position 53,088 of record SMGT01012136.1, on the reverse strand, counting down.
CATTAAGATTCTAAGATAATTTTATGCATAGTATAACCTAGGTAGTCAAATTTGTTGTCACACAGAATTGCATCATTCCTTTGAAAGCATGGAACAGACCTTTAGGCCCATTTTCTGATGGTTTCACTCCATCCTGAAGTGCTAGAGCCGCAAAGTGCTGTGAAGTCAATCAGCACAGCTTTGTTTGAACAGAGGAAAGGCTGAGTGAGCTGAGGCTCATCTTCCTGGAGGAGGAGATCAAGGAACTGAAGCACGCCCTGCGCGAGGCCCGCAACCGTCAGACCTACATGCAGCAGCTTCTTGAACAGTCGGAAGATGCCAGAAGACGACAGTCAGTACTGTCTGCATCCCTTGACTACACGTAGTTACGGCAGACCATGCACACATTAATTTTACTAGGAGAGTCACATTTGATACTACAGATGAGAGAAAAAGAAGAAACATGATGCATGTTTTTATGTTACAATTTACTTGTGGCACCATTTCCTACCCACAAATTTTGTAAGTGCTATTCAAACATGGGCTGCAGCCTTTCTCCTCGACTTTAAATGTACAGCCTTTAGAAAATGAATTTTGATCATAGAAGCATGAAAGCTGCTGTGGTGTTTTTTCCCCCCCAATGTAGGCAAGCTGCTTTCGACTCGCTGAAGTACCAGATGAGTCAGGGTGGAGGGCAAGTGTCACAGATTATCGATAAGATCTCAGATGGACAAAACCCAATGCAGACCAACGGGCGACCACTCAGTCTTGCAGAATGCCAGGCAATAATCAGGCACTTGCAGCAGATCAATGAAAAGCAAGCCCACGAGGTAGGTCCATCATAAACTTTCTTTGGCCTGCCTCTGTGGCTGCACGTCGATCAGGGAACACAGAAAGGAAAGTGAGGGTGGGGACGTTTGAACAGTTCGGTGGGATGGAATATGCATAACGAAGACCTTCACAAGCATTTTTTACTATTTAGTGGCAGTAATGTTAAGTCACAAAATATCCACAGAATTTTCTGAAGACAGGAATTGACCCTTTCTGCAGATTTTTACAATTTCAGCAAAAATAGTAACAGGAAGAATGCAATAGCTTGCTAGAAAAAAACTGTAGTATGGATAAATCAGAAATCCCCCCCCCCCTCACCCCACCGTAAATCTGTCATGGAACAGCTGGATCAGCTCAAGTCTGATCTGCGTGACGTGCTGTACTCACACAAGTGGAGTCCTGATGCCTACCTCTTGGCCAAGGCCTATGTTGCTGAGGATGACCAGAAAGGGGAGGACACTGCTTCTGGCACCATTGGAAAAGCTGGCTTGCCAAAAATACCATTGCGAAACCCATCCCGAAAACTGTAAGTGTAAGAATACTTTTTGCTTCTTGTCTGCCTGGCCTTAAATTCCTGTGTCATGACATTGACCTAAAATTCATGTCTACCTTCACCTTTCCCAATATATTGAGGACAATATCACTGATAAATAATGAGAGAGTGTAGGGAGTGGTGAGTAGGGTTCTGGCAAAGCCACACGAGTTCCTTAGGTGTCCACACATCTTCATTATCTTTTTCAGAAAAAAACTTCTTGTAAGCGCTTCAGAAAAAAAGACAAAGCGCAGTTTCAAATAAAGTTTTGAAAGTTATAGTCTTGTACAATTCTGTTCTGGAAAAAAAGGGCCCTAACTAGGGCTGACAGATGAGGCAGGTGAGTAGTCACTAAGACATTATTTTCAGTTGTTCCATGACATCTGTTTTTAATTTTCTCATTTACTTTTGCCACTAGTGTTGATGAATTTTATGTCTTTGACCCTGCAGGCCAGACATTGCTTACATTCAAGACTCCGTATCTCTACCTGCTTTAAAACAGACTGTCGGAAATAAGGCAGTTGAGCGCAGGAAAAGGACGCAAATTCTTCAGAAGGCCAAGCTAAGAAAAGAGTTGGTTCCACAATAACTTTGAAGAGAAAACTTTTGAATACCTTTTACAATATATTCCAGACTTTATGTGTCAGTGCTGATGCCATGGAAAGATTTTTGGTTTTTATCCTTATGTCTATCCGTTATCTTGCATGGACATCAAGGTGTGAGAGAAGAAAGATTCTTGTCTGCTCACAACAAATGTGCAGCTTCAAAAGTAGACAGAAATGAGCAGTTTAAAGTTATGAGAAAAAAGGACATGATAATAGTGATGTCAAACTGAAACAAGTTTTGTGATTTCTGCTGTATCTGATATAGGGACAAATAAACCCCACACACTGAAAGGGAAACAGAGGCGTGACAGCACATCAAAATTAAGGTTTAGAAACACTCTAAGCCAGTATATTTGATATTAGGGGGTCGGGGGTGGGAGGGAATCCCAATCAACAGCAGAAAAATGCAGCAACAATCCGTTCTCACCAAGGATAACAGAATCTTGAGCACCTTCGACACCCCAACAGAAGTGATAACCAAACCATGAAGAGAAAAATATTGTTGCAAGTACAGATATACCAGTAATATTTAAATATTGGGTTGTTAGTGGGAGTAATTTCACATTATCTCATTTATCTGCTGATGTGCACTTGCTTATGTCAAAACTGTTGAGATGTTAGTAAGAAGGCCGACAGTGTGTGATCTCAAGATGCTTCTCTTCAAACACAAAGATCTCACAGTATGCTTTGATGTCTCAAGGCCTGTATTTTTTGCATAACATGATTGTTTATTGACCAGACAAACCGATGTTTGGAGATGTGGCGTGTCTGTGTGGAACATCCCTTCATCAGTGCATCTGGTCCAGCTGCTCTCAAATTTACTCTTTACAGTTGTGCTTGGAATGAGTTTGATTTCACAATAAATGCAGGTGTTTTTCAGCTTTCAATGATCTTTATTATGCTCATCCATCCAAATAATTAATGTCAATGGTTTTTGAAAATTGAACACCTTTCTACTGACACCCAACAGTTAAAATGGACTTCATGTGAAAGCACATATTGGGAATCCACAATAGTCCATAAAAAGGAGCTTTAAAAGGCAGGCTTTCATATCCACATTCTTACATTCATGTATACTTTCACCCTCGCCCCACTGCGTGTGCCACGTTTTTCCTGCTCCTTTGGAAGCCATTGTGCAGCTGCTGTAGCTGTTGATCATGACTTTCAGACCTGAGTGGGCTGTGCAGCCTTGAGACACAATCGCGCCAGGAGTCCGGACATCTGCAGCAAGGACTGGACTCCTTCCGCTATCCTCATGTGGGTGTAGCCAATCTCCTAAAAGAAAATACAACAGCAGTATGAGCAAAAATACTAAGTTTATATCAGCATACAAAAAGATGAAAAGTAATATCATATATATATATCTCAGCAAACAACATGGATGAGCCAAAGTAATAAGTGTCTATGAGCACAATGGCATGTGTGCATGTGTATACACACATGTAAAAAGTAACATATATTTCAAGCAACAAAAAGATGACAGAATGGTTCTCACATATGCAGAAACGAGCATTTGTGTGGTGTTTATCACAAACGGGGGTTGGGGGGACCGTATGTACAGGCAAGTAAAGTGAAAATGAGAGGCTCACTTTTATAAATTCCAGCTTAAGAAATTCAGGCATGTTGTGATTCTTGCACACACGGAACACAATGGTAATTATATCTTCTGCTGAGTAGCCCAGGCGCCACAGGTGGGCCATTATTTTGTATGCTGCTTCAATATTTCCATTGACGCAGTGTTGCAGCATGTCTTTGATCAGTACAGGGTGCGGCTCATCACAAACCTAAATTTAAACCACAACCACAACATGAAGCCAGCTTTTGTTGTATGAATTCCCACAAAATCTGGGTGATCCCATTCACACAAAATCATTATTAATAAGCTACAGCTGCCAAAAGACAAACTGGCTTACATACGTTTTAAACATGCATATCAGACTATATCTCTGAAATAACGTTTACATTATTCATCACATCACGCTTCCTAATTTAGTAGCTCTGTCCAATACACTATACTGTTAAATTTTAGCACCAGCTTTAAAGAAAGATGAAAAGACACCAAACAAAAGGCTGCTATTATGATGTCTTTTAAAGCTACTACATACCAACCTTAAAAACATTCTCACTGTTAACATGCCCAAAGCCCTGGAAGGTTGACTGGAGGTTGTTCACAGCCTGAACAGAAAACATTAACATTAAATAAAGATCAGGCACCCATTACACTTCCAGCAACAGTTTAAAGTCTGATATCTTTAGTTGATGATATCTGTTGTGTAAGCATCATTTTTGGTAACGAAATAAATGAAACTAAAAGAGGTAATGGCTTCCTGCCGAAAATAGTGATATTTGTAACTGGTTGTGTAACTTGCTGGGTCTTTGTTCACAATAGTCCATTAACCCCAGTATAAGTAGGCAAAACCATAATTAGGAGTTGATGCACTTCAGTTCTGCATGTTTAGATCATCCCATCATTCAGCTCACCATATCCTGGGTACCCCTTCCCTGAAACTATATTTAGGTTTGATAAATATGGTAACTTTAATCCTTTTGATGCAGTTCCAAACAAGATTTAGCAGAAGCATAATGTAACAGACTAATGTGAATTCGTACAGAGCAACATATACCTGTCTCATATCTCCCTGTGCAGTGAAAATGATTGCCTCAAGTCCATCATCTGTGAAACTAACATTCTCCTTTTCACAGATAGTCAGCAACCTTGCCAAAACCTGGCTGTCACTTAGTTTGGAATACCGCAGCACAGCACAGCGAGACTGAATGGGTTCTATATGAGCATTAAAATAAGCAAAACAATTTGTCACTAAAATCCAAGCTGTAAGTGTAGACATTACAGTAACTCTACACACAAAAAGTTGAAAAGAAGAGCTGGTTCAGAAAAAAATTAATTCAAAGACAAAAGTCCGGAACACTTCAAGAAGATATAATTGGTTTTAACTTGGATTTGAAAACTATAAAGCCAGAGTGGAGGAGAGAGTGTGAATAGGATAAGTCTAAAGAATGTGAGGATTGAGAAAAAGAAACTGCATTTTCTACACTGCAAAAACATAGGACTAAACTTTTTCTTAACTTAATAAAGGTAACCTAACCTAAACTTAGCCAACAACGATCTGAGACTGACAAAAGAGACAGAAGTGTCCCTAAAACAGTTACAATACAATACACAAGTCATGATGCCCTGGGAATGCTCATTCACAGGAACAATATTCAGTAGGAGACTAAAAAACATCTGAAGACTTATGCAGGTTTTTCTAGAAGCAAATAAACAACATGTTGCTACTTCCACCTCATACATAGTTACTAAGGTACACATAATCATGAGTGTTGAAAACATTTGAAAAAATGACTTCTTTACCTATGATCTTCTCGGAGGAATTGCAAGCCAATGCAAAGCGCGTTGTTTTGGAGTAGATCTCCATAGTCCTGCGAAGAGCTTGCTGAGCACCATCAGTCATGCTGCAACCAAAACAGAGCTGATCATTACTCTTGCACTGCAGCTAAAACATAGCTGATCAGCACGGTTGATCTCTTTCAATCCCCTCCCTGCTTTAAAACATCTTCACTCAGCATCTGATGTACTGGTGTGACTGCTGTATGCATCCTGTTTGGTTTTTTTTCTATTAGTGTTAGGAAAGGCATCAAGGAAAGACTGCTGCCCTTAACTAAGTGCATTATGTACTCTTCATTTTCATTTACATGCCAAAAATGTTTATGTTTCTCCTTATTGTCATTATTCTGGCACGGAACAGCTTCTGCATCCCTTCGTTAGGACCAAACAGCGTTGGTAGCCATTCAACAATTAAGAAGTGACTCCGCATAGGTCCCCACAAAGGCATATCTGCACAAGTATAGGACACAGCTAGAGTTACCTGTCTGCTTCATCAAGGATGATAATTTTGTGACGTCCTTTGGGCAAGGTCACTTTCTGCATAGCAAACATCTTGATTTTGTTGCGAACAACATCAATACCTCTGCAACAGTCAAAATGCAAAATGTAGGAGTGCTAAAATACAAATATTAGTATTCTGTACTAAGAGTAAGAACAAAATATTTTCTCTTAGTCTAATAATTCTTAGTAATTTATACATTTCAATAATATTCATATCTATAAAAAAGGAAATATTTCGTTTGACTTTCTTATCACATAATAAGTACTAGCTGTAATAGTTTCAAACATCCTTGGCATAATAATTTATGCTAACCTATCATTAGAAGCATTCAGCTCTAGAACTGCATCTTTATACGATGGTCCCAGCAAGGCACGTGCAAGACAGAGAATGCTTGTTGTTTTCCCTGTTCCTGGTGGGCCCTGCACATATTTCTGGCATCAGTGATTACATATTCCCCTCCCCAGAACAAAGAAGTGAAATGAAATGTAGCCCAGAAGAGAGGCATGATGAAATTTGAACAGTGACGTGTTCTGGCATTTACTCCTATTACTACCTCAAACTAGTCAAAGCCTGAAAATACATAAAACATGTTGAGTAAAAGGATGCTAGCTGCTGAATATTTAGTCTTATTGTCGTTGTGAACAATCTTCTTAATGAATTTCACTGAAGTATTTATTTAATCTCTTTGTTTCCTAGGTATTATCTCAATAAAAAATGAAGTATGTGTGCTTCTTGTCCTACCGCAATGATAACGTTGGGCAAATTGCCTTCTTTGGCAAACACTTCCAGACGACTGACTGTTTCTTCATTTCCCACAACATCTTGTAATTTCACTGGTCGGTACTTCTCAACCCTGGAAAACAAAAAGCCAGTCGCATCTAATAAATTAAAGGCAAACACAATAACTACTAAAGAAAATGACAACCAGCAACCAGAAAAACTGGTCGTAATATTGCGCCGTTTTCTAACATCATTTATTTCTGTATAGATAGCCCAGGTATAGTCATGACGCACACTGGTGTGGGCTGTGTATGAGTGTGTTTTTCGTCTGGCAACTACAACTTCAAGACATGATGATGATCAAGAAGAACCGAAACAGTTCGTCATGTTTGAAAAAGTTTTGATCCAATACTATAATGGGTTTTACCACGGCACTTCAAAGTTGCTGCTTCTCTTCGTATTTTCACTAGATGAAGATGTGGGGATTTGGTGTTGTGAACTCGTTTCTGACACAGACTCCACTTCCATTACTTCGACTCCCGCCATCTTCTGCTAGTTTCTTCGTGAGAGTAGTCTTTCCCTACCAGCCAATCTTTCTGCTTTTACGACGGAGGGACACGATTGGTCGCGTTTGTACTGTAAATCTGCAAACGTGGGTAAAAGAGATTAATTCTGTGTTCTGCGTAGGTTACTAATCAATATTAAATCTATATCTAAGCAAGCGCATGCTAGTGTTTACTCTGGGCATAGACATGCATTAGCGCTCACAGCAGACGCACCATGTGCCTCTTGCGAGGTAAGCTATCTGTATCTCAGTATATCTGCTATCTGGCCCAAGGCGTGTCTCCACAACGGCAGACGATGCGCTTGGTATTGCCAGATTTTTTTTTTTATAACGCTGTTCTCATTTCTCCCACAAGAATCTAGCTTAACGTGTAGGCAACTCTTCATCGGTGAGACCTAGCCTCAGCAACTCCAGGGGAAAAATTCGCAGTGGTAGCTCCTACAATTTTTAGGGGTTGCAGTTAATGTAGCGCCCTCATCTTGACTAAGGAAAGTGCATGGCTTAGGCTATGCCTGAGAAACCCTTCTCAGAATCGACTGCCTGCTGTGCAAACCGTCTTCTGCACGCAAAATATGCTACACTCTTGAAACCTCAGAAATTTTTTGTGCAGGTCGGTACGTGCCCCTCCTTCCCCCCACCACCCCCCTTCCCCGCCAAAAAAAGGAGAGAGCATAACTTTTTGGGGTAAACGTGGTCCTGCGTTCAGCGAACATTGCAATGTGGTGCGAGATGCAACGTCTGTACGTGAGTTTGTTGACTTCTAGTCTCCTGTATATTTTATTAACAACTACACAATGTCCTTCTATCGCCACATGAATCTTCACTTTGTCCTCGTCGGTCGAACTTCAAAGGCTGCTGTTTCTTTCCCGACATAGCAACAAGGCAATGCCCAGCTCGAATCTGAAGAATGATTTGTGCATGACGCCTGAGCCGGGAGCACGCGTGTATTGGCGCTCCCGCCCGCCGCCATCTGCGCAGCTTCAAAGGAAACGAGGAAATTTTTTTACTGTAAAGCAGCGAAGGAGAGAGAATGTTCGTGCAGCACGAAAAACGTTACGACTGCCAAGCACACAGGTGATGTGGACAAGGGTCTGTTGTCACGGAAAGGAGGGAGAGACGCCAAGGAAATTGAAAACACTGACCGGATGGACAGCCTGCACTTCCTGTGGTTTGATTGTAAACAGCCTATAGATGCCCGTGGCTTCCAGAGCCCACTGTGTATATTTTGTGATGTAGATGCAGTCTCCAGGTGCATCCACTCAAGGTTGGAGGTTATAGTGTGCCCACGTGATCGGCGGGAGGACCAGACATGCGATGTTCGTATATATTGAGAATGGGGGGGGGGGGGGGGGGGCGGAGTATCATCAGTTTTTTTCCCCAGGACAAGGCGCTCTGTCTCTAGTGGCATGAACACAGAATGACGACAACACACTGTGAATTTTATTGTGCGAAATCTTGGACACAACATTTTTTCTTTTGAGTTAGACCGCAGCCCTTGAGGCATCTGGCTTTTGGTAAAATATTTTGTTCGCTTAGCTTTCTGTGCAGTCCGAATACATTTTGCAAAAGAAATAGACGTGGGTTAGTGTTTTGGGAACTTTTTCAGTAAAATTGTGTGTCTACATATGCCGCAATCCCGATGTCCACTGGAGCATTTTTCTCAGTCATTGGAGCAGACATTCAGCAAGTGACCCCCCTCCCCCCCAAAAAAAGCAAATGCACATATTAACGAGCTACAACTAAACAAAATCACCCTGAGAGAGTTCGGACTTTTGATGAAAACCTTGTTGGGAAAAAACCCTGTAAACTTTTGAAAAAATAACATCCACGTTAAACACATTGGGCGTAAGTGAATCCTAAATAATTTAAAATAGGCCAAACATGCAAAAATGTACACCATCTCTTATCGTGAATGCGTACCATCTGAAGACGAAAAATCGGGTGCTTCGGTCGCGATCCGCTAGTCCGAACCAACATAAAGCGAGAATCACTTCCTTCAACTCCAGATCGTCTCCTAAAATAATGTGTTAACAGATACACAGGAAGGTAGTCGGAACAATCATTTGGGACATGTTATAATTTGCTGTCAAAGGATAGGAACGATGTTTAATTTTAGTTCTTGTTTCATCAGCACTCCCAACTCTGTACTGCATGGCTGTTGCGACTGAACAGATCTTTCTTTCTTTCTTTCTTTCTTTCTTTCTTTCTTTCTTTCTTTCTTTCTTTCTTTCTTTCTTTCTTTCTTTCCTCAGCCCCTACACCTCTTGTTTCGATTTATTTTTTCTCCCACACATGCTCTTTCTACAGATAGCGCACTCGTCCTTTGCTGCAAACGTTACCACAAGAAAATCCAAGAGCAGGGTGTTAATCCGACCTCTGATGATCTCTGACCTCTGACCTAATCAAGAAAAACGACCAGATTCTCAATTCAGATTCATAATGACTGACATTGGGAAGTATTATCCTTGATAGGACAGAGACAGACAACTACAAACAGCGATCAGATGAATGTGATAATTTGGTGCTTGCAACAGTTCATTTAGTGTCATATTGCAATTTAGTGCTATATTGTCGTGTCCAAATCCCGTTGTTCAATGTGGATTTACGGGAACAGAAAACACACACCCCATGTTAATTTTTGTGTAAACGCACATTTTCGGGCTGTGGTGTATAGGCGAGAGGAAACAGCTGAGGACGCTGATTTGGTGTCCCCCGTCACAAAGTAAATTGCTGATCTGGTGTCCCCCGTCACAAAGTACATTGCTGATCTGGTGTCCCCCGTCACAAAGTACATTGCTGATTTGGTGTCCCCCGTCACAAAGTACATTGCTGATCTGGTGTCCCCCGTCACAAAGTACATTGCTGATTTGG
>SMGT01012136.1:22370-42689 GCA_004794575.1 Lanistes nyassanus | reverse complement strand
TGTCCCCCGTCACAAAGTAAATTGCTGATCTGGTGTCCCCCGTCACAAAGTACATTGCTGATCTGGTGTCCCCCGTCACAAAGTAAATTTCAGTAGGTCTACGTTCCACATGTAGACGGCGATTGACTCTGGTGTAATGGCTTCAGCCTATCCTTGAATGAGTTTTCAGAGAGCGGGGGTGGGGAGGGGTGCCAAAGAAATAACCGGACAGATAAAGACTAATACACGCCCAGCACTAACACCTCTGGCCGTACACCCCGTTACTTTTCTATCATGACAGCAAATTTGTCGTTCATACTTATTTCTTTACGAAAGTGTTTACCAGGAACAGTTTTTGCTAATTCAGTGCGAAGTCGGCAAACGCTTGCTCATGGCGTCAGCAGAACACGATCTGACATCTATATATCTCTTAATTCCCAACTTCTTGATGTAAAACGAGCATAATTTGTGGATATGGTAAACTTACAACATTGCGATTACACTCAAGTATACTTTTTAGCAAACCTCAAAGGATAACAAAAGTAAAGAACAGGAGGAAGACGCAATATAATTAATTTTATTTTTAAAGGAAGGCGAGAGGAGCCATGTTCGAAACCATCCCCAGTCAAGGAAACGAGAAGAATGTCAAGGATCGCGGGTTTGTTTGTTAGAACCACTGGACATCGGAAGCCCAATTTACTGTTTGCACAAGTTGCTGGAGAAAACATGTGGCTGGGAGATTGTTTGCTGTGCAGCTGATGAGTATAGGCGGCTGCGTCTTTCGAAAACTTTTAGGTACATTGAAAAAGTCCTCGGTCTCTACCACAGATCATGAATAAAACGCGCCGCCTGCACCCCCTCCCCCACAGAGACTAGTAATACTTCACAAAAGTTCTTTTTTCAGCGGATGAGTTAGTGAAACCGTTTTGTAGTTTCAAATTGGTCTTACCACCCACTAATGTGAAACGCACCACCCACTAGTAACAGACAGACCGGTCCAAATCATTACGTTCTGTAACAGAAGGCGAGCGGTAGAAGGAGTATTTCAAGGGCGAATTGTTACGAATATGTCAATACGACAAACTGTTTAAGAGCAGATCCCAAACACAGAGCTGCGTTGACCTGGTCGCGAAATTTTTTCCCAAATGATTTCTGCCCTAGCCCGGACGCGCATGCGCAGCGTATCAAATGCTTCGCGCATGGGCATGTCAGTTGCTAACCACAACACATAATTATAGGTCAAGCCATGACCTCCACACAGCGTCACTTCTTATAGTTACAGTGAAGAGGCCAAACGTGGTGATTCCTAGGCGAGTTGGTAAAGAATTTGGGTTTCACTGTTATGTCGCAGATTCGAATCCCCTATCAGCTTACGATTTTTTGGAAGGGAAGGGATTAGGGTAGAGTTAGGATGTGGTATTAGGTATCTGTTTTGATGTATAAGTTCAAGCCTGTGTCTTTGCTCTAAACGGGATCAAAGGTGGCCTACGCATGCGTGTCTAGGCTGGGGAAGAACTCAGTTGGGAAAAAGAATTTCGCGACAAGGTGTAGCACCTTTGTGGTGGAAAAGAATGGACAGAAGTGAGCGAGATACAGAATATTACATGTGTGCATAGACTACACCAAGTACATGTAATACTCGTAATCTATCTTTTGTGTCTGTGAGTGCATTTTGATTTGTGTATCGGTCTGTTTGTCTGTATCCCACTCCACCCTCTGTGTGTGTGCGTACGTGCGTGTTTCTGCGTCTTGTCTGTGTCGCTCTCACTTTTTTTAATCACTCTGTGCGACTTCAAAAATATATATGCGCTAATGCCTGCACTCGCTCGTACATATACGTAATCTATATACACACGCGCCCGCGAGCGCGCTCACACACACACACACGCACACACACCCTTTCTATCTCAGCCTTTCCACCACACCCTCCATCCCCCCTCTTAAGCCCTCTCCTTAATCTCCCCGGCATTTTTCGTAGTTGACAACCTCATTAAAACTGCACTAATCTGCAGGTGGAACCTCCACGTCATTAAAGTTCCACTAATCGGCATGTGGAACCTCCACGCCATGTAAGTTCCACTAATCGGCAGGTGGAACCTCCACGCCATTAAAGTTCCACTAATCGGCATGTGGAACCTCCACGCCATTAAAGTTCCACTAATCGGCATGTGGAACCTCCACGCCATTAAAGTTCCACTAATCGGCAGGTGGAACATCCACGCCATTAAAGTTCCACTAATCGGCAGGTGGAACATCCACGCCATTAAAGTTCCACTAATCGGCAGGTGGAACTTCCACGCCATTAAAGTTCCACTAATCGGCAGGTGGAACCTCCACGCCTTTAAAGTTCCACTAATCGGCAGGTGGAACTTCCACGCCATTAAAGTTCCACTAATCGGCAGGTGGAACCTCATGGAAAACAAAAGCGCTTTGCGCTCCTCCGGCCTCAACTTAGCCGCTACCTATACGCTATAAGTTCCTGGAGGCGCGAAGTCTTCGCGCGCCTGGAGCCACAGGGAACAACGAAGGACCTAGGGATGCAGGTGCGCACTTCCTTCAGTTATCCTCACGCACTCCTTGTCGCCCTTGGGGAGTGTTTCTCAGAGGAACCCAAGGGCCCTGTTATAGGACTGGCACGAACAGATCAACACTACAAACGTCTTTCCCGCCTTTTGCATCCGCTGCTCGACTCCTCCTAGTTTCTTCGCAAACTTGACCACATCGCAGCTGCATGTGTCTCGTGACACAGATGTCGCAGATGTCGCCACAATCACAGGGCGCTGAGGGAATGGGGCGGGGAGGGGGTGCGCCGGGGAGAAGGAGCGCGAGGCGTCGGCTCCTTCCGGAATGGGCAGGGACAGGGCGGGGTGGGTGACACTGGCGGGGTGACGGGTGGGCAAACAACGAGTGGCGGGTTTATAACAGACCGGAGGAAGAGCGTGGTGCCCAGTTTTTAGCAGGATGTTGAAGTAGAAGCCAGGCGTTTATTGGACTCTGAAGCAGATAGTGTTATGTATTAGACAATATAATCCCCCTGCATATGCCCTGGCAATTTACGTTGATGAAGGGCAAGTGATTACGTTGTCAGACAGTGGTAGCTTCATAAAAGGATCATTTTCCAGTATTGTCCTTGAGATCAGTACGAGTGGCAAAACTACCAAGTACTGTACGTCTAATTACAATTTACTAAGTTACTTTCAGAATGGATACAGGGTGCACAGATTAAAGAAAAAAATTCTGCAAGCGGTGCCTCCTCACCCACAAAAATTTGTAATTTATCGATTGTCTTAAAAAAGCTAAAGAGGACCAGACGTTAACACTGATTAAGACTGATAAGTAAGCGTGGAGAAGATTTCCGAGATTCAGAGCGCAGCTATCTACATCCCAAGATGGCAACTCTTCTGGCAGTGTTCCTGGTGCTGGGTAAGTAACTTTCAGGCAAAGTGCTTTTCTCGGTGTCGCTAAGTTCGTGTTATGGAGGTATTTTACAGGTCTGAAAAACGCTTCCATACCGCGTTTTTGACATCCAGTCTGCTTTCCTGATCTCAAGGTAAGGTCACAACTAAGGATTTTTGCTTCAAATGTCTCTTTCTTACGACACTGCAGAAGTTGGTTTCATGCAGAGACGGGTATTTTACTTTTAATACGATGCCTTTTCTTTGACCCAAATCTTTCTTCCTTCTCTCTTTCCTTTCTCCTTACCTTTCTTAATACTGGGAGAAAGATTTCTTCTCCATCTGAAATATAGTTTATTACGTCAATTTAGCTCTGATACTGGGGAAAAAAAACCCGAAATAGTGAAAGTCTACAGAAAGGATACCAACAGATTCTCCTGCAAAAAAAGGGGTGGTAGAAAAAAGAGAAATAAACAGACATATTCAAAAGAAAAAAAGAGGAAAGAAAAGAACAGAACAGAAAGCCAGTGCTTTAGCTTTCGTTGAAGAGTTCTGTGGCTCTAAAATTACGCTACCCCTGAGATGCTCGAAGCTTGGCGAAGATTGCCGATGATTTCCGACAAATCACGGAGCGCGGCCTCGGACTAGGAATTAGTGCGGGCGCAGAGAGACTTGCCTGGTGTTTGACTGTCTGATCCAGAGGAAAAGTAGACGGATTTGGGAGACGTTCTCTCCTGTTACCAGAAACCGCAGTCGTTTGCCCTGTCACTGACGCTGATCTGTAGGTCACGCGACAAGCAAGCAGTGAAAGCGGGTGCGAGGGGGAAGTGGGTGAAATGTTATGCCCAAGGCGTTCTTAATTTTCTCTTGTTTACTTATGAGACCCCAGTCAACAAAAACAACAACAACAACAACAACAACAACAAAATGCCGTTCGTTCCTGTAGTTATCTTCTTGACAGGTAAAGACAATTTGTTGATTGTACTGGGTTTTCGGGTGTTAAACACGACGACTTTATAAACAAGCGGGAGGGACCTGCAGAAGACGAACCAAACAACTGCAAAAGGAAAGGAATGAAAAGGCAGGACTGATTCATTTGATTAATTAATTAATCATCTGCTCGTCAGGCGACTGAGGTACTATAGTTAGTTTAGTCCTTGTTCCTCCTTGTGGAGCACAGGGTCTCGGCAGTTATCCTTCACTCGGTGAACTTTAGCGAATTTAGATATCACTAACGGATGGACTGATGACCAGAAGTCAATTCTTGTCTTTAAAAAACCCAAATGGTTTCTACTTTCAGGTAGTTTAGTTGAGGGACAGTCCGAGGATTTCAGATGCCCTTCAGATACTGGAACTTACCCAGATGCTGCCGACAACAAACGATTTTTTCTGTGCGTGTCTGGGAAAGCCGTTGTCCACACATGCATTCCCGGCCACATCTTCAGTATGGAAGCCAGTGGATGTGTCGAGGTGCTCACCTTTTGTCATGATATTAATATATATATATATATAACAGGCGTGGGGGGAGGAGGGACTGCTCGTGTACATGTGGTTTGTGTATGTGTGCTGTGTGCACGGGTGTGGAGTAAAGCCATTTATTGTAAAAACGTTAGTCTCAAACCAGATAAGGTAACAAATAATTCTCGCAATTTAGCTTATTGCACTGACAATGTTTGACTAGTTCACAATGATTTAAGAGACCCTTCCATTCCATTTGACTAAACTTTCTTTTCCTTTTATTTCGCCTGCTTTGACAGGTAAACGCATCGAAAGTAAATATCCTGGAAACACAAACAAATATTTCCAGAGCGTTGCATCAGACCCATCAACAAAGCGGACGCACGTCGAAAGAAGAAAGCCAAGCCATAACAAGTGGTGTGCAGGTCACGCTTGATCAGACACTGACAACGAAACACCATAACACCATTAACACTAACGAGACGACAGAAGGTGATACCATCATACCAACGGACTTGAATGCCACAGATTTCATCAGAGAAACACCTCAGAGGCCAAACATCACAGTTATAGAAACCACATCCTCGTCTTCGACAACGAGCCAACAGTCTTCCGGTGGAACTGTCACATTTGGCATCAACGAACCTGCGTCAAGAGGAGTTACCTCCTCAGGGTTAACAGAGGTGCTAGCTAATTCTACCGAGGGTCAGTCGAAAAAAGGGCTAGGGATAACAGACTCGCCTTTAAATGTTACAGAAGATCTGAGTAAATCCAGGACGGAGTTGACAGAAGCGTCCCCAAACTACACAGAAGCCTTGGTGAAAACTGGGTTTGGATTAAATAGGTCGACAGAAAACTCAACAGAAAATCCGCCAAATGGAAGGTTAAAGCCAACAGGAGCGTCAGAAAACTCTACGGTTCAGCCAAATGAGGGGTCAGAGGTCAGGTCGCCGCGCCCTGTCGTGTATCAGGCGTCGTTAGAGGAGCTTCTTGCTGCAGGCCGGGCCAGACAAGCTCTCGCTGATGCCGATTACGACGATGTCGACAGCGTGGAGTTGGAGGAGGAGTTCCTGTGCCCCAACGAATCCGGGTTCTTTCGACACCCAACCAACTGCTCGCGATTCTTCTGGTGCAACCAGTACATCCCCACAGCCATGTTTTGCGCACCGGAAACGGCCTTTGACCCCGAGACTCATGTTTGCTCGTGGGCAGTGGGACCAGATGGATGTGGCGGACAATTGCCGTTTCCAAAACACACGCACGGCCCAGCACCTCAACACATCTTCAGTCCTCAAACCACCCAGAGCGTGAAATCGACAGAGAAGGTTATTCCTAGCGAACAGGTGCGTGCAGGAAGGCATCCCAGGCAAGTGTATCGAGGTAGCTACAACAACAGTGGGAAAACGCGGTCTGTTGTGAACAATGACGACAACACGGGTACGCCAGTAAAGCGTTTTGGCTTGAACTCGCGAGACGTCGACTTTAACGCAGGGAAAGACAGTTTTCAGTGCCCTGGGGACGGCTTCTACGCAGATCCAGACGATTGTACGTACTTCTATCACTGCTCCATAGGCAAGGCCTTCAAGTTCCGGTGCCAGAACGGCACCGCCTTCAACCGCGACAAGTTTGTCTGCAGCTGGCCGGTGGGGGAGGACGGGTGTGGCGGAATGTTGAGCGTGGCCTTCCGACAGGTCCTGGAGGACGAGCTGGGGCTGTCCAGCAATCAAGTGAGCAGCAGCTTCCGGTGTCCAGAACCCGAAGGATTTTTCCCCGACGCCGAAAACTGCACCATCTTCTATCATTGCGTGAAGAACAAGCCTTATCATCATGAGTGCGGACCCGGGACCATGTTTAGTGTAGAGAAAGGCCTCTGTGTCTGGTCAGAGTCTGATGCCGACTGCAGCGCCACTCGGACTGTGGGTGTGTCCTACCGGGCAGCCCTAGACACGGACCACCCCGACGATGCTGAGAAGGACATGGAAGGTCCCGGTTCTTCACAGGGCAAGAGCAGCCAGGACAAGGTTCTGGAAGACGACAGGCTTCACCACGACGTTCACCACACCCATTCCGAATTTAACGACGACGGCAGGAACGATGACAAAGATGCGAGTAGCCAACAGACAGGAGGAAACGAGGACAGAGTTCACAACAGCAAACAAACAGGCACAAGCGAGGCAACACCAAAAGCGAGTTCCTCAGAGCCTAAGAAGACAAGCGAAAGCGCAAGTTCCAAGTCAGAAGAGAAGGCACCCAGTGCTCGTACTTCACGGGACTTTAGTCAGGTAGCAAGCGCATGGCCGTGGGGAAACATCGACCAGAAGGCTTCACCAGAAATGAAGGAGATCCCCACAGGCATAAAGACAATCCTTTCCATAGGAACTGCAACAACCCAGGCATCTACCACTTCTGGTACGACATCTACATCGTCTCACGCGCCAGCTGAGACGTCATCTTCAAGTCACAGCTTTACACTTCTTCCGGATGAAGAGACGTCATTGAAACCTGATCTCTATAGAGTCATAGGTGAGTCAGCATTGAACTGATTGTTTACTCCAGCAGATTTATTCTATTTGTACCAGCATCTGTGGGGGGGGGGGGGAATAAAACGGTGTAGCCTTTGCTGCGGTCTGTAATCTTCGAAATCTAGGATTTTGCTGGACATGTTCATCGTCAGTAACTCATACAAATTTGCATCCTGATGTTATTTTTTTGTTTTGAAGGGTATGCAAACATCGGAAACAATTTTATTTCTTAATCTGAAGCTCATCCATGATAATCGGTTTCGGGACTTGGGTCTTCCAGGTTTAGAGACGGACTTCCGGTGCCCCAAACCTGCAGGCCATTTTCGCGATCCCCGTAACTGCGCAGTGTACTATCACTGTGCTGACGGGGTGGCCTACAGGATGGACTGTCCCGAGGGTCAGCTTTATGACACAAGGCAATACCAGTGTCTGCCGATTCCACAGGTGAACATTTCACGCATGCGTCGACATTCTATTCTATGCGATACTCGTAGAGAACATTTTATTTGGAGCTTAATTTTGTGCACAGTTTCTGAAGTGTTTTGGTTCCACTAGTGAAAACTGGACATCTTCAAAAGTGACAAGCCAAAAAGGAGTTTATATGTTGAAAAAGACTGTAGTGAAAATTAAAAAAGCGATGCCAATGTAACACATTTTGGGTTGCACCAAAGTAATAAAGTTAGTGATGCTTTTATGGTGACGACAGGTCAAAGACTGCGTGCGGGTTGACAAGGAAGATGTAGACGACTGGGAGGAACGCTGGCTGGGTACCTACCCAGAGGTGGACAGCTACCCGAAGGCGAAGGGCAAGGACATTTACACAATATATATTTTTTAAAGTTTACTTGTACGATCTCTGTTTGATAGATTAGTCAATAGAAGTCGCACAGTCATCTGTGCATGTGCATGTATATGCAGTGCGTGCGCGTTGGGCAGCCTGAGAGAGAGTGTGCGTGTGCATGCGTGCGCATGGGGTCAAACGGGCAAAACTTGTTGATTTACTGTAATGTACACGGAACTAATTATCTTTGCCAAAGACTTACTTCTCTTTTCAACTTAGGAAATCAAAGTCATAAAGCTGCGGAGCTTAGATGAATTGCAAAACCTTTGATCTTCATAAAAATCTTTTATTTTTTCTTTTGTAAATATGGAAAATGTTTCTTATTCAGATCTCCCCGACACCTTCGAATGCGAGGAAAATACAGGTTTTTACCGAAATCCAAATGACTGCTCATCGTACATCGAATGTATCGATGGGACACCATATGCCCGCAAGTGCATGTCGGGAACAGTCTTTGACGACAGCAGGAAAAAGTGCACGTGGTCAAGCCTCGTTCCCGAGTGCAACACTGGAAGCCGTACACCTGGCGAGTTTCGTATGTGACCTTGATCCAGACTTTCAATTGCACCGCTGTCTTGTAGACTGCACAGTAGTGTTTCTGTTGTCTGAAACGCAGGTGTTTAGTTTGAGTAGTTGAGTATAGTTGCCGCCTCCTTTGATCTCACACCTTGCTATGGGCTCTTGTTGCACGTGTTCTTGCAGACATCTTATTTTGCAAAGTACTTTCGATGTGGCAGTTTGCACTGAAAGGTTTATGCACTTTGGTAGTGGTTCATATCTGAGATCATTATATCTTCTGCATAGGTTCCTTAATACATACGCATATCTGATAGAAAAAAATCTTGTTCACAGGGAGTAGTTAACGTCAGATAGTAGGTTGGGCCGTTTTCTTTTTCCGAATTTGTTTTGGTGTAAAAGATTTTAGTTGTCTATGTAGAAGATAACTTTTATTTCTTTCAAAAAGGACCCCCCCCCCACCAATGTTAACCAATACGATCATGATTTATAATAAAATCTTTACAAGACATACTAAAAGTATCACATCCACGTTGCTCAATGTTACCAGCATAGGAAACTGAAATACGAGTTCAAGAATTCTCTAGTAAGCTTTCTTTAAAACATTTTCCTAAAACAATGGTCTTTCAGTTTCGTTTTTTTTTAATTCACCGGAGATTAGGGAATTGTTGTGCAAATTTACTTCTTCCAGCCCTCTGTTGAACGGGAAAAAATTGTACGACCCGGAAATGAATTCTTATCAAAACTAGTGACGCCGTTTATAAAAACGCATTTCTTAGTTTTACATAAATTCACTTTTTCGGAAAGTGCCACTCTATTTTGAATTAGGTCGTTGACCTCAAGTCCTGTTTGATACGAATTAGACACTCAAGAGTTTGTTTTAGTTTCCATCCAGACACTTTTTAGAACACAGCCTTTGACTTCAGAAAATCCTGCAAGACTGTAACTCTCCAGCCATTCTCCGAGTTGTCAGTAGCATTAATCTGTAATAAACTTGTATTGACGCTTTCGCTTTTCTTTGTTGTCTGTAGCAGAGCAACTTGCGTTAGTTTTCATTAAAGGTGTATTAAAGGGGTTTCTCGATCTTTGTTGTCTGTAGCCTTGTTGTGAACCGGTCGTTTAAATAAGCACTGTCCTTTGGCACACGTAGAGCCACGCGACACCACGTAATGCCACCCATTCTGTTATGTAGACATTCCCAGAGATTTGCAATGATTGCTTTTAGATGTGACGCATGCTCTTACGTAGACATGTACAGAGACAATGATTGCTTTTAAATGTGACGCATGCCACTGTGTAGACAAACAGCGGGAGTCAGCACTGTACTTTTCATATGTTGACTGTTTTCCCGCAAGGTCTCATAACTAACATGGAGACACGTTCAGAGGGCTTAAGGTAAGCAACTCTTGGAATTAAGTTCAAATAAAGAGCATAATGAAGACGTATTATGTCGCATTAAACGTGATTTGCCCAAGGATCCAGGTTCAGCCCACAGAAAGATCGTGCACTGACTAGCATGATGATGGCAAACACGTTTCCTCTACATCCCTATCACCGTCTAATTTTGAGGCACGTTTAACAATGTGGTGTCATTTAACAAGGAAAAACAAATTCATTGATACTGACGCATCACGGCTCATCTTTAATGGAATCTGCATACTGTCACTGAATCCAGCATTTGCCAGTCAGTTCAAAAGTCATTTATCTTTATAAAAGTATGAAAAGTAATGAATGTTGTGCTCGAATTGTGTAGCTTTGGTGACGTTTTAACTTTCTGAAATAAGAAGGACGAACGAATGAGAAAACAAATTAATAAAGAACAAATGAGGACAGAGCGCTTAAATTATCGAAAGATAACTCCAGCAAAGATACTGGCAGCGCTCACACATAGCCGTGTGCAGACGCCTGTGCCCAAAGGGAGCTTACCGTACCTAAACACGTAGCAAAGAGAGGGCCGAAAGAAAGGAACTTGGCAGATCCTCAAAAAAGATCTGCCCGCCCTTTCTTTATAAAGTTCCTTTCTTTCGATCCTCTCTTTGTTACGTGTTTAGGTACGGTAAGCTCCCTTTGGGCACAGGCGTCTGCACACGGCTATGTGTGAAAACGGCAAAACATTTCACAATTTCCCACAGTAAAAAGAAAAAAAAATCTTATATTCTTGTACTGGAATGTAAATCAAGTGTATACACTTAAATGAGTACCGAAATATTGCAGCACCAACAAAACATATAGACTAAAATCTGGTGGGAACAGAACACTTATTTCTCTTCTCAGATGAACGCCCACAGTTCCAGGTTTGGGGTCGTAATTTGCTTGCCTGTGGTCTGTAGCAGGACACCTCTTTGTTCTCTTCACCACAGACACAGAAGACTTCGAATGTCCCTCGCCTGACGGATACTATAGAAACCCACGTGATTGCTCGACGTTTTTTCACTGCATCGACGGAAAGGCTATGACCCGGAAGTGTGACGTCAACTTGTTCTTTGACCCTCAGGCTAGCAAGTGTCGCTGGTCTCTCACCGTGCGAGACTGCGATCGTAACGGCCGACCGGTGATTCTGGAGAAATGTAGGTGCCTCGAAGCGTTTGCATAAACATCGCTGTTGTGAAGTTAAATAGAAGCTTAAACGTTTATTTTCACAGATCTCGTGTTGTGTTCCGCACGCTTTGCCTTAGCAAAGGGTGGGGTGGGACGAATAAGGTCAGGTGGGGAAGGATTGTAAGGGACAGAACGCGCGCTTTTCTCATGGTGTTCGAAACGAACACAGTACTGGGGTGGGCTGGATGCAACCTGACCAATAGAGTTTACACTTTTAAAAAAAGAGAGAAAAAGAAAACGGGGACACACTTGAACAGTTACACTATCTCTATCTCCAAGTACAATTACATTAGGAAAAAAAGCGCTGGCAACGGATAGATAACTTGTCCTCAATACTTTTCCTTTGCACTCTGTGATCTTGTGGGGAGATGACAAGAGTTCTAGCCCTTCCATGCTTTCCATCAGCTGTCTTCCATAACACCAGCTACTATATAATTGTTACCCAATAGCTCAGGGGAAGCAAAAAAGCTTAGTTGTTGGGCAAGGAAGATCTCTGACAAGACACCCGACCGGGCAGGCAAAAATTGTCAAATATGTTAAATTTAGAAAAGAATTTTTATCGGGAAATATAGTACCTTAGTCATCTCCGGCCCAGTTAGATTTATGATTTATTGCATTAACTGCCAAGCTATCCATAAGACTTAAATAGTAAAATACTCACTTGGTGTCAGAGAGGATGGGGGATTGAATTCCCTTTTTGCTGAAAGTTATTAATAGAAATAACGAAAATCACTTTGATTAATGAATGTTAATACAAATTGCGGTAGGCCCGAGGACTAACCTTTCTATTATTAGCCAACGAATTATCACGGAAACTTATATTAATGCGAACTATTGCTTGCAGTGCCCTTATCATCTTTCACGTGCCCGCTTCCAAACGGCCATTTTCGCGACCCCGCAGACTGCAGCACCTTCTTCCACTGCCTGCGTGACTTCCCCTACCGCGGACAATGTCGCGAAGGCAATGCATTTGACCTTGACACTCTGACCTGCAAGCCTCGAAGTGAGGTGACTTCCTGTGCTGGCGATCTTTCTGCTCCAGAACAGTCGGCGGTTCCAGAGGCGATTCAAACGACAACGGAAGACAGAAAGGTGACGGATGTAGACGACAACTGGTGGAGAACGGCAGACGACGATAACGTGTCTCCATCAAAAGGTGAATGAGAAGTTGTGATTACATTGCGGTTATTGTCCGTGACTAGATCAAACCTGTGGCTAAACTTTTACATCAGAATACTTGAATAGCGGCTCACATAATAGTTAACACCTAAGAGTGGGCATTTTGATAGTGGGTGACATAATACGTAATAGTTAGTACAGCGGCTAAAGGGATACCTAAGAGTGGATATGGTAAGTAAAACATGCGGCGTTAGTTACTTTAGGGGACCGAAACTGAGGTGATTTTACTGCAGTCCTTAGGGTCGCTGGGAATATGGCCGACAGCGTTTGAAATACAATGCAGAAAGCTCGAACAAGGAAGCTGTCTAATAACTTAATAAGGGGTGAACGTTTTTATAAGCTGCTGTTTCACAACCCCCACCCCCACCACCATATATTCGTGGATCGCCGAACAGGAAAAACCTGGTATTCCATGCAGCCCTAATACTAAAGCGCATGTACTTGGAAATGGTTTGGGAAAGTAAACTTTAATGCCAGTCGTCATTTCACGACAAGCCACGACAACCACGACAAGCCGACACGGTGACCTGTCCTTTGCAGCCCCTAGTTTCCAGTGTCCCAAGGCGCATGGTCTTTACCGAGATCCACGTCACTGCGGCTTCTTCTTTCATTGCTTCGCGGGCCGCAGCTTCCGGCATCAGTGTGAGCAGGGCACCGTGTTCAGCTCAGAGAAAAACCTGTGCACATGGCCATCGCTGGTGCCCGAGTGCCAAGAAGTCAGCCAAGAGGTATATTCACAGCTGGCGTCATTGACGACACCACTTCCTCAGGTACTTGTTCTCATACATCAGAAAGTTTTTATCATTGCTCTAATACATCAGAAAGTTTATATCAATGCTCTAATACATCGGAAAGTTTATATCATTGCTCTAATACTTCGGAAAGTTTATATCATTGCTCTAATACATCGGAAAGTTTATATCATTGCTCTAATACATCGGAAAGTTTATATCATTGCTCTAATACATCAGAAAGTTTATGTCATTGCTCTAATAAATCAAAAACGTTTACGTCGATCATATGTTATCAAACTTCGGTCAAACAACGATTAAATACATTTACCAGCATGGTATAAAAGCAGACTCCACTGAGATCGTATGGTCTTTGTTCACTAAGTTAACTCCAGCAATACAAACTGGCTTATCAAATCAAATGTTCTGTCGAAGCTTCTTTCATTACGTGTTTCGGACTTCAAGGTCAAGTGCACTAATGTGACCGCTGGAACTATGCTTTTTAAGCAGACGACGCACTGGGAAACTCGGTATAAAATCGAGAGTTCAGCGGGAAACCTGAACACGGCAAAGACGGCTACAGAGGAAAAATTCAAGACTGCTGCAGAGGATCGAGACCTCGAGACTGCTGCAGAGGAAGCCTTTAGGACTACCGCGGAAGACCAGCTTAAGAAAGGTGGCGAGGTATGGTACGCCGTGGACAAGATGCAAGCCCAACAGGATATACAGGTCCTGCCGGCCGACCTTCAGGAATTTGACTACGACCTGGCTGAGACCCACGTCCGCGAGGTGTCTTCTGATGGCATCAACGACTTCGTGCTGGAATCCCCAATACCTGGGTCCCAGAAAATTGAGGCAGGTAAGAATCAGGTAAAGTTTAAACCGGTGCTTCATTGCTAGATGCTGCTCGACACTCGTGCGGCACCTTCGTCCGCGGCACCAGCTGTCGTGGGTCGTGGGTCCTGCGTTAGAACGATGCCGCGACACGCCCGACGCTAGCGTCTGGCCTGGATTTGAGGTTCAATGTCCAGTGTTCACACACCTCGCCAAGGATTGGTTGATTCTGGCCGGCAGCCCGCGTGGCTCATTCCGACAGTGGTCCATCCACGAACATAGCCAATATAATAACGCTGCCGCAGTTTCATGTTGGGAAAATGGCGAGGCAACGATCGACATCCTTAAACAAGGAAGAAGAACCAAAAATTACTTATTCCGATGTTTCATTCCTTCTTAATACATAACGACAAAGTTGCTTTGTGCTGTCGTTTTGGGCGCCTGAATCACAGCACCAACTACAACCATGTTACGTACTTGTGCCAGCGTGTACACTTCAGCATCTGTGTCCGATAAGTTAACCATTAAACGTGCGGCGCATGCGTGCACATTTACATTGTGGCACGTGTCGATTGGTGTCTTATAATTAACCACAGGCTTTAGTAACACGTGTGATGTGTCAGATGTGAGCAATAAAGAGAAAATCTTACTTTCGGTAAGAGAAGGAAAACGATGAGGGTCTGACATGGATATAAGCAACTGATGATGTTTGTCTACAGTTCCAGATGACTCGTACGCCAAGTTCGTGTGTCCACCAATCGTCATGGACCAGTATTACAGAGACCCTGTCGACTGCACACGCTTCCATCGGTGCGTGAAAGGCACGCGCTTCTCTTTCATTTGCCCGCGCGGCACCTTCTTCGAGCCCATTCTTAGCGTCTGCGACTTCCAGGACAAAGTGCCCGACTGTGACTCCGACGGAATCCGACTTTCGGTGGAGAAACTGCCTAATGGTGTCTACATGCCGGGTAAAAATCATCAAATAACGTAAACCCACAGGAAATTCCTATCACCTTATCGTGTGTCACCATCATCAGCCGCAGGGTCCACACCAGGCGCAACTGTGACAACAACAACAGCGATATAATGATTGTGGAACGAGAACAAAAATCATCGTCACAAAACCACGTTATTTAATGCTTTTTGATCTAATGCATTCATGTGGTTGACATACTGATTTTTCCCCCATTACTCATCAGCTAGTGTTAGCTGTTCAGTCCTCAATACAACACCGAATTCTCGTGTTTCAGTCATGTTCCCGGGCGTCTTTCCCGTGGCCAGAGGTCGGTCAATGGCCGATTCTTTGCCGAGCATGGCCGAGTCCTCGCCAGGTAACACAGGCCTAGTTAAAAATCGACAACCTACCGTCTTTGCAGCCCGTAGTGAAAATTAAAGGTGACGTGATTACTTTTTGAAAATCGTTTTGAATCTATTCCTCTGCAGCGCAGTATGAGTCTTCTCTGATCAGTTCTCTCCCCTTTATACATTTTAATATATAAGTTGCCATATTGGAAGTGCGTGCGTCAGCAAGTACTAGTAATTGATATATATATATACGTAAAAGGAGAAAAGCCAGTAACCTCGAGAAATCGCTTCAGAAGTGACGTGCACATTGTAACGGACATGTACACTTGCTTTTTTCAGAATCTGGAGCATTGTGCCCTAGACTAGACGGCATGTTCCCCCATCCATCCTCTTGCCGGAAGTTTGTGTACTGTTCGCGGGGCGCACCAGTCGTGCTGACCTGTCCCACAGACCTGCTGTACAACAGTCAAACGATGACGTGCGACTACCAGGAGAAGACCGTGTGCAGTCGATACAACAAATAACACTGGCGACATCGTGCATTCCACCGTCACCCAACTAGGAGCAGATAACTGCACGTGCACTGGGGTTGTTGCGGGACAGAAGTGAAACTACTACAAATTTATGTAAACTTTCCGTCACTCGCTTGCTCACCCATTCACAAACACATCCAACACATTACCCACGTGTATTACAAATGTATACAGCATCGTACGCACGAACTTTTGAATACATCAGTGTTTACGAGCAAATCGTACAAATGTGCTGCCCCATAGGAAACTAAATTTCTTTGTTGTATCAACCAAACATGTCGACATCATGCACCATATAATATGCAAGAACTCTGTTTTGTGTTCCTCTTTTCTGTAATCTCTGGTCCCTGAGCCATTTTGTAAATAGTGGGATTATTTTTCCACAGTTAAGATATTCTAGATATACTGGAGTTACTTTTTTTACTTTTTATACATTCGGAGTAAAGGTATAAAGTGAATGTGGCGCGTTTATTTTTTTTTTAGGACTGCGAGATGGGCTGATGAAAGTTTTAAGTTTACAAACGGGCATGTGGGGCACACCTGTCACTGCTGTCGAATGATAAAAGGGGAGGGATGAAAAGAGAAAGAGAGAGAGAGGAGTAACTCCCTGGCGAGGAAGAAATATAAACATACCAATCTCAGTGTTGCAACCAAGCCTTTATTTTGGGCTGACAATCGTTGGCGACATTCTGTGAAAAGCAAAGTTTGTCATCGAAGAGACAGGTTTCAGGCTGCCAGGTGTACTCAGCAAACAAGCATCAGCGGATATCGAGAATAGCGCCGAGGTCACGGGGTCAGCAGCTGTTCTTCCATCGCAGCAGCTTCATTTTGTGAACAGTTTTATGTCCATTTTTAGGCACCAATATTTTTCTCTTTGATTAAATAATTTATTAGTTCAAATAAGCGATATTTCATTATACTGTCCAGAGAGTCCATATCGCCCAGATTTACAGATTACAGCGAAATGACGGCAGTCGTCGCACCTTCCTTGAGGTCAGAAGCCCAGTAAAGATTTTTCGGTTTGTAAAACACTTTGAAGAACGGCGGGTGCATGACATTATTTCTTTTAAATTTCAGCATAAATGACTATTTTACAATGGCATGTTCAGTTTAATATGCCCTTTGTAGAGGCTTTCAGTCCGTACACGTCCACCAATAAAAATAAATGCATGCCTGAAGTCTGATACCACCGGATGAGTCTTCGATACAGAAAATGTCGACAATGCTCCTCGGTACGAGTTGTAAGGAAACACAGCTGGAGACGAACACAGTGGATTTTGTTTAACTGACCACGCAGACCAACTAGAAAGCCTTTTATTCAAGCGCGGACAGGCGAGGGCTCTGACAACACTCTCGGGTTACAGTGTATGAGAGTACAAAGAATAGTTAACGTAGAGCAGGACTCCGTTGATGATGTACGTTGTGATACAGACGACGCATACGTCATTCAAGATGAAGAAAAGGATGTAGCCTAGGTAGAACGACGTCATCACACCAGCGACAGACATGAACAACAGCAGTGGGGCTGCCGTCGGTTGTGGAAGAAACAAGGCTGGAAAGATTTTTAAAAAAAAAGAAAAGAATGTCAACGGGTTACATTGAGCTTGCACCACTCGTGTTCCTGTTCAGCTATGCAAGAAAACAACAAATGGAGGAGGAATCCACGACGGCCTGTGTTGGCGGCAGTGTTACCTGTTGTTGTTGTTGTTGTTACCTCTACTGGATGTTTATATCAAGTGAGTCCAACTTCCGTGCTGTCTAAACAGCCACGTGTTACGCTGTGCCATTCATGGCTACTAACTGCGATGGTAGTACATGTATCTGTCTCCATGAACTATACCAATGGCAGTATGTTTGTATCCGTTAGTTCCCAACAAACATGCAGTGGCATCGCAGTGTGAATCAAAGTCGTTAGTCGACAATTAGAAAAATTAACCAATGTCACTTTTGTGTGCATCTAAGGTGCTTATCGACATTAACAATTAAATTCTTATTCGACACTAACCAATGGCACCATGGACGAGATAGAAGACAATGCCGAGGTTACAGTTGCGAACATTTAGCGAATGATTTTTGCCGAAATACCGCTCCACGAGGCCAAAGCCTCGACTGTACCTGTAGACAATACACAATCTTGCAGTTAGGGTCATCAGAGGGGAAAATACATTCTAGCAATTCATGTGCTAAGTTTCACATTTATTTTTTCATATTTTAGGAATCAAACATTAAGTTTATAGAATATTTAAGTCGACATTAATGCCCTCCCAGTTGCCAGGCATCCAACCATTCATTCACCACCCACCTCCTTACATTAGTGTCCTACTGATCGGTAGAAAAAGCGGTAATCACTACAGAAAGATTCCAGGTGAAGACGACAGATAGCTCTCACGACACTTTTCAAAAATTTGAGTTTACGGATTGAATTTTAACGCTCCATACAACAGATTTACCTTCCTCCCTGACAAATGCACATTTTCGGACAGTTCTTCACACACACTTCTGAGCCGACTACAACATCAAACATCATAATATTCGTATAATAACACGTACAGATAGTAAGATGGATAGATGAATTTATGGAGGGAGGGGTGCGTGCATGCATGGGCGAGTCGAAGTGGTAGTGGTGCTAACTGGGCGAGGGGTCCCGCCCAGCCGATGGGTGGAAGAAAGATGGATGTGGGTGGGTAGTGGACGAGTGGGTGGTTTGGTGGCATGGATGAGTGGGTGGTTTATACTGGATGAGTGGGTGGTTTATACTGGCTATGACGGGTCCCTTTACAAGAACATATCGTCTGACGGACAGCAACGTTTTCGGCTGGCCTTCTGGTCATTTCTATTCACTTCTTCCTCCAACCTATTCACCCACCCACTACCCATGTAAAATCCATTCATCCGTACAAGTCCCGCCCACTCATCATAGCCCCTTGCACCCACCCATCAGTATTCATACTTTGACGTAAGCACTTTCGAACAACTCATCCTCTCGCTGAAGTCACAAGCAGCGCGGTAGCTGGGGTTCTTCTCTTTCTGCACCTCTACGTATAGAGAGTACACAGAGACCACGAAACCCACAAGGCTCAGCAAAAGCCGGTCGGCCATATTGGAAATGAAGACATACGCCAGGGCAGCCATGATCGGCAAAATGCTGGAAAATTTCAAGATTCAAAAAAATAAACTTAACGACTGCAGTAATTTCCAGAATGTCATTCACTATCACATCTACACAGAGTTGATAACAAAATACGTCGATACCGTGCTGAACCTGCCTTTTTAAAAAGCAATTTCTCACAATTTCTACTCTCATTTCTTGCAATTCACAATCTCATCTGACTTGGCAAAATGGGTCGAGGCTACCCACACCAACCCTCTTTTGACCTCGTTAGTACGGACATTACTGCCGTGATCGTCCTAGCTGTGTTGCGCACGCGCGGACGTGACGATGGTTGGTTGGTTTATTAACGTCCACTAGCAAATGAGGTACACATCAGGACGATCAGCACGATCGACACAAGTGAACGTGCTATCACACGGGCTCGGGTTTCACCCAGTCACATTACACCTGTATTATGAAGCCGGCACCTAGAGATGTTCCCTAGAATGCCAGGTGTCCGGCAGGGAAGCTGCTAGATTGCCAATTTTTGAGAATTACGACTGGGCCGGGCGCGAAATTCTTTTTCTCAAGTTCTGCCCCAGCGCGACAGGCAGGCCACCTTTCATCCCCTTTAGCACAAAAACACAGGGTTGAGTTTGTACATAAAAAACGGAAGCCCTTCCTAGTAACTAGAAAAACTAACTGTCCTCCACAAAGGACACGTGACGATGCGATGACATCAGAATAACATACATGGAGCACGGTCTTGTCTTGTCCTGTCGCAAGGGTCAGAACTCAGCAAGACGACGGTTTCCTGATCCTAACTGCCAGAAGACAGGGTTCTGTGACTGCAAGAAACAGGCAGCCGCAGGCGGCGTGGGAAGCGTGTTTCCATGAAGAACCGACTGCATCGTACTAAATCAGTCTACAAGACCAGTGCAATGCATCCCTCTCAACCAGCACCAGCCCTGGCCCAGCTCCACTGGGGCAGACACCTCCTCCTTTGAAGGGGGGGGGGGGGCAGTGGCGCGATGTTGCTGTCGGTGACGGGTCCACATATCCAGACTTTGTAAGACGCCCGCATGTCCATGGGGCTTCAGGCTGCATGGAGAACGCTATGCTGTTGCTGTGCATGATCGGTACGGTGCTGGCAGTCTCAAGGTTTGGGCTGGAATCTGGAGGGACGTACGCACGATGTTTGAATGATATCACCGGCACTTGGCATTCCATTCCATGAATGATGATATACCAGGCATATAACATGGTGGTGGTGGTTAGTTAGAGGGACAGTGCTTCCACCTCGCGGTGATTTCGCACTACGGGGGGGGGGGGGGGGG
>SMGT01012136.1:9380-22347 GCA_004794575.1 Lanistes nyassanus | reverse complement strand
TAGGGTCCGATTACTAAACTATGCACTGAAAGAACCACCAGACTGATGGCTGCAGTAAGATGGCCAGTGCGGGGAGTTGGCCGAATGGAGTTTGCACAATGTTTAACTCCAGGAAATAATCTCTGGCCACACCAGGATTCGAACCAACAACCTCTATCTGCTAGTCTGCAGCTCTCCAAGCTGATCTATCCAGGCCCCCTTATAACATGGTTGGGATAGCTGTTAAAAAAAATAGGGTACACTGGTGACACACTGCTTATAGGTTGACCACATCGAAAGACTGGGGGGGGGGATACGGGTAATTTTTTTCCTGCAGAAAAGTGATTTTTACTTTTCTCAAATGAATTTTGATCATCAACCATGATGTAATATAGAGGAAAGCTATAGTTTATTTGTTGGTAAATGTATGAACAATAAATCAGGTAAATGTTAAGCACGTGCATCAATCAGCTGAACGAAAGGTTTGACAGCTGCAACTTGCAGCTTGTGGGAGGGGTGGGTATGCAGTACCTGCAAACATGGGAAACTTCCCAATGGCATACGTTCAATGGCTTGCAGCCACACTGTCGATCACTGGATTTGTTATTTTGATTGCAGGGGATAGCGCGAACGCAGTCCCCCTTACGAATAAATTACGCACTCGAGTCACCCACATTTGGGGTGATCGCAGGGGTCAACCCGCCCGAAGTGCAATGGACAGGCCTCACCCTGGGAGGACCTCCTTGCTGATCAAGGTGCCTCCCGTGCCAGGTAAGTATGCCTGTGTAAGCCCCGAGTACCACCACACTCAAACTACCTCTTCACATTCCGCAGGTGTGCTCCTGCTGTCAACAAACATACCAACTTCAATCAGTCAAATCCTTTCTTATTCAAAAGTGCCAAATTTTACCATTCATCTGCAATATTGCAGCATATTTTCATCGTCAAAACCAAGGTTCAAAATAATTGTAGTGCGTTCTCTTCCATGTTTTAACTCATTTCTTGCAAATAGCAAAAGGTAAGGTTAACAACTCGCGACGTGCCAGTCAAATTACTTCCCTTGCTTTCCACACTACCACTAAGCTAAGCGGTGCATGCTCTTATAACGTTGGTCTCACGTACGCGCTACGTGTTTCTCAGGTTCAGATATGCCTGCCTGCCTGCCTGTCCGCGAAATTTTATTTTCCACTTGAGTTCCAGCACAGACCTTACATATACAGATACTTCACTCGGGCGATTCTAGTCTGCCCAGTTGCGTACGATAACTCTTCACCGGGAAGAGCTATCCAGCAATCCAGCATGAGTAAGAGTTATGGAGCAAACACGAGCTCTAGTAGAGTAATACGAAATACCGAATAGCCACGAACAGCCACCAAAAGCAATGGTTTTAGGACTAAACAAAAGGTTTTAAAGGTATATCAAGCATCAGAATGCACTTTCTGAATTAATTAACGCATAATATGTCTAAAATCGACACTTGTGTAGGTACATTTTAAATATGTGTCAGTACAGTTATCGTCTGCTCGTCTGCCGTGTATACGAAATACCGAAGAGCCACAACAAGTCATGGTTTTAAGTCTAAATAAAAGTTTTAAAAGTAATATCAAACATCAGAATGAACTTTCTGAATTATTTGATGCATAATATGCCAAAAATTGACTCTTGAGTCTTGTGTACGTACATTTTACAGATTTGTGTCAGTACTGTTATCGTCTGCTCGTCTGCCGTGTATACGAAATACCGAACAGCCAAGAATAGCCACGAGAAGTCATGGTTTTAGGTCCAAATAAAAGGTTTTAAAGGTATATCCAGCATCAGAATGCACTTTCTGAATTATCTGATGTATAATATGCCAAAATTCGACACTACAGATTTGTGTCAGTACTTATAATCACTCTGAGGTGTGGGTTACAATAATTTACACTAAGTTTTTGGAAGGTTTAATATAAACTGTTGCACCCTACCCGTATGTCTATTTGTCTTGATGTCTGCAAATGTTTGCAGTTAGGTAGGCAGCATCTGATTTTTAAAATGCATTTTAGGCTGTTGTAAATTATCCTTTTATTCTTCCCATACATAAACTGCTGGATCCGATGGTATGGGTAAAAAGTCTGTTAAAATAATACATTTCAATAGGATTATGTGTTTTTACAGTAGTTGGAGAATTTGCTACACAGTTCATTTATCTGCTCGTCAGAGATAAGAAGACAGTTATGCAATGGAACCAACAGAAAATGTAAAATGATAAGGAACCATGTAAATGAATATTTAGTGGTTGTGTGTGTGTGCTTGCATGAGTGCATGTGTTGGTTAGTTTGGCACAGTAACCGAGAAAGCTTGCCCTGTGTGTTCACATCAATAAAGCAGACAAGCAAGATCAGAACTTTTTGTTTTAGCCGTGTGTGTGTGTGCGCGTGTGTAAAATTTTTTCTGAAGAACTTCTTGGTGTCTGCATAAACAAAACAGGTGACTGCATTCAGGACCACAAGCAGAACAGGATTAATAAAGTAGCGACAATCTTTAAAACCTTCATGCTGGTTTCGGCACAAAAGGGACGCAACTCTAGAAGCATGAGTTGCTTCCCTCAACTGGCAAAGCGCGAAGGAGTGAAGTACAGTATCTGCACGGATCTCCATGTCGTATGAAGGGCCCATGAGTATCTGTGGTTCCAGAGCATGAAAACGCGCAGAATAACTGGAGCCAATCAAAATACAGTATCACGTAAAATATGCTAATCTCGTAGGGTCACCACTGAAAACCTTGCAGTTTCCTGGAAGATCTTTACTGCCTATACCCCACCCCACCCCTCCCCCAACCTCCACCTATCCCCTACTCCTAGCCCCCGCCCTAACCCCACCCCTTCCCCTAAATGCCCCCTCCTCCCGGAACATCCCCCTCTCCCTCCCTTCCCCCCCGGCCCTGGAAAGACCTTCGAAATATAGCTCGCCATTTGATTGGCTCCGCTTGTTACACATCCTAAATAGAGCTCGTCATTTGATTGGTTCCAGTTGTTCTGCGCTTTTACATGGTGCCAGGCGGTCCAGGCACGCATGCGCAGACCCAACTAGGCCCTGGGCATGCGCATCTCGGTTGCTAACGACAACTGATTATAGGTCAAGCCATGACCTCTACACAGGGTCACTACTTAGAGTTACAATGAAAAGGCCAATCCTAGTAAAATGCTAAAAATAAAAACAGAATATATCAAAGCAAACTAATATAACACAAAGCACCTTAGCGGTAGAGATAAAAAAAATGACATCGTGAAATAGCACACAGGACACTCCAGGCAGCTGGTCTGCTTCAGGCTTCAGGTTAGATCCATAAATACCATGCACGTGTCCAGCGGGCTAGGCCGATACCAGACGTCCCTCATCCATCAAGTATCTCCGGCATCCAAGCAAAAAAAAAAAAAAAAAAAACCTGATACGTTGAAGCTGGAAACAATGGGCTGCGCGTTTGCTGGAGGGGCTGGGCACACCAGCTGCTGGACGACCAATGCACGTGCAGCTGAAAAAAAATCTGTAACAGGAGCGGCGCTGTCGCACGAGCTTGCCGATACTGAACAGCGGCGATCGACTCGAACAGACAATACTGGGCAAGGTTCTAGTAAAACAAACAGTAATAATGATTGTATCTAACGGCGGAGCTTTTTGAACTCTGTTTCACAGACCTACCTAAGACAGTAGGCTTCGTTTCTGCACCGTAAATACACCAGTTCCAGAAAACCTGCATACGCACTAACGCTTATGATATAACATATAGCAGATTTGTAGGAGACGAGAAGTGACAGCTTAAAGTGTATATATTTCAGATCAACCAATATTCCACCAAAACATGTATATATATATGTCTAAAACACCATCCCTGTGAGAAAGCTACTTTAAGCCGTGTCTAGCTAATCTACCAATGCATCGGGTAACTTCATCGAAGCATGGATGTTAAAAATAGTAGTAACGAAACATGAATCGCTCAGTGTCTGAGCGGTGTTCAGCAGCGCTTCGCTGGTATTGCTGTGTGAAATCTGAAGCCGACTTCGCAATGTATCTACAGTACGCCCTGACTGAATGCATTGAGATTGGTAGCTCTTTCTTGCGGAGGTGCAGACCACACAACCATACAACGTGCTTACGTTTACATCGCCTGTTTGTCTTATGCGTTACATTCGAATGCAAAATTGATGATACTGAAATCAATCGCAAATGGAGCTGCTGATTCCATTCTCATCAGCTACTTCGGTAAATTAGAATACGAGCTTACGAGACCACTGTCCACACTACCAAACGGGTTTAACATGCGTTTTTCTTTCGATTCATCGCACCTCTCAATCCCCCTTCCCAACATGATATTTGAGGTCGTTCTTCCACCGGCTCGAGATATAAACCTCGATTGATGGCTAGCTGACTAAAGACAATTGTTAGTGTCAAAGGGTGCTTCACGTCCGCGCGCAGCTGGGTGCACTGAAATCTAGAAGGGATTCATGTCGAAAGGATTCAAATGAAAACTCATTTTTAACGATGAAACAAGATAAATTTTAAAAAAGCCAACAGTATAAATAAATTCTCATAAACACCTAAGAAAGACAACTCTTGCTTCGGTAACAGCAAACACTTCGTAGAAAATGCTAATGCTGCAGGAATGTCAACATGTCAATTTATTTTTAGAAAATACTATTCCATACGTTGCTGCCTGAACTGAAATGCATTGTAATTGAATATTGTAAGGATTGTGCAGACTCCACATCGTAAACCTACCTCTCACACTCAAACTGCGTACACTCCTGGTAAGATCTTCAGGAAAGGACGGAAATTACGCAGTATACAACCCTCTGCCGCACGTGGAAAGCGATAACGCGGGCAGCCACTGGCCAACTGCGTGCGTTCCGCCCGGCTATGGCAAGCCAAGCCGGCTTTGCGTCACCAGTCACAACGCACGCGCGTAAGCCGGCGTCTTGGAGGGAGGAAGGGGGAAATTGATGAGGGGGGAGGGGCACTGCGGCTTGTACTCCTTTCCCTGGCGCTTTGGGCACTGAAAGCGTTAGTCCGTCGTGTAGTATCTTAATTTTTTCTTAGTGTTTAGGTGTTTGAGTTCCTTTGGGTTGTACATGGCTTGGACTTGCAGTACGAACGGTTGTCAGCAGAAGATTCATGATAATACAATTACCTTATAAATTGTTGGAAAAGATCTATCATCATAACTATCCGCCCAGTCACTATGTGTTTATTACAAGCATGGGAAAATGTGCTGGTGTATTTATTTTATTTATTGTGTTGGTGTATTTATTTTTTGCTTAATGTCACTTTGTTGGCGGCAAAGGTCATCTTTCACACTAGCGCAATAGTTACCATATATGGAAGTTGAAATGTTGAGAGAAAATGTTGCAAGGGGCCTTTCAACATTTTACGCAGATACAACGCCGCGCTATTTTCTAGCAGGGGCTCAAAATGTTGCAAACGTGTCAGCCAATCAGAAACAATCCTGCTATTTAGTGCAGTGTGGTCTAGTGCTGGTCATGATCATGTCAGGCCTTCGATTGATAGTCATCTGGTCAGAAGAAATGATTTTCCAGTTAATTGATCTCTTGCACCACCATCCCAGCATATACGACAACACATCACCTGACTATTCAAACAGAGATTTAGTAGGGGAAGTTTACCCGTCGACTGCGAGGCAGATGGGTCACGAAACTGTCGTGCGACCATAAAAGGTCCAGATATGGAATGGATCTGAGCGGACACATCCGCATTCGCCCCACAGTAACGCAGTCGTTCTGCTCAGCGAGACAATGCCGATCGCTGGCACCTTGGTCATTTATACACCTATACAGACAGCGCATACAGAGTGCACTTAAAGGTACTCAGACACAAAATAACATGTACGGGCAACAGCTGTAGTGTTACTATATATGTATTACAAACTATGATTTGTAGTGAACGCGTCTTCATAACATCAAGAAAACACGCTCCAACAATCTATAAATGTACTACTTTTTTTCGTCTGCTACACGGCTGGAGGAAATCTCGCTGGAGGCGTGTGTCACGAGCAGACTGGGCAGATAAGACACTACTGATTTTCCTCTGGTTGAGGTCAGGCCTCTCGCACACATATTGCTGTTATCCGTTCTACAGCAGCGGCTGCTAGAACATGGGGAGGTGCTGATTGATTTGCACTTTACCACAGTAGACACAGTCATACTAACATCTCTTTGATCAGTTGATCACAGAACGCGAGTGTATAATGAGAAATTTTAGTGTGCCTGTGATAAATACCTCCATTTACCGTTTTAGAAGGATTGCTGTGTTTCTGCTGTTACGATTATGTGTCATAGGACCTTTAACTGTGGAAAATATAGAGAAAAACAGGTGACTGTTGTTTGGGGTAATAAAAGTACAACATTAAAGAGAACTACAATTAAAACCCTTCCATGACTGATTCCATGCTAAATATCGATACTTGTTCTTGAAGTGTGATTTCCATCTGCAGACTTCATCACACTATTTCTAGCTTATATCTATGCCTGTATTTTGTGTCCTCACATTCTGCCTTGACAGGCAGTTGCTTGGACTAGGGCACGCATATGTTAGTTCTCAACATTCTATACGTGCTTCGGAGTAAGAAAGCCTCTCCCCTTTAATGAATATTTTGTAGCTTCCGTGTTTGGTGTTTGTAGAGAGTGCGTCTAACGCACTCAGGTGTGTGCCATCCTATGGACAGTAAGAAAACATAAATAGCATAGGTCCAAAATCACAGTGACTGTATTTTCTTACAAACCTTTTAAAATATCTACGCAAACAAGAACAGCTGACACTGTTTTCCTCTTTTACTTCGCAATGTCATGTTTTAAAATTATAGCAGGTGGTGCGTGGTACATCTGATCGTTTTTTTTAATCGTTGAGACTACAGCGCCAAGAGTGTACATAAGCAGAATTCATGTTTTTTTTTCTAACGCAGTCAGGTACAGATTCAACTGTGAAAATAAACGCACCATGTGGACAAAGGGAGGTAACTGCCAGCTTACGATGCTATATTCAATGGTTTTGTCGCTTTGACTGGATAGCAACAGGTTGCTTTATGCGTACTACAGTACAAAAGGTTTTTCACCTAGCAAAACACTCTCATATAGGTGGGCAATACTGTACTGGGAGATCAAGACAAATATAGGTACTTCCACTCTAAATATTACATCGGTCAACAGTTATTGTGGGTACGCGAAACTGGACTGAAACACTTTTTGTCCTGCTAGATTATTTTTTTAGATCTAGCTTGGGAGAACAATACACACGCCCAGGCATATGATATGATATAACCAAGTCGCAAAGGGCGCACATCAGTTCCCATTCTAATGTGATTTTAAAAAGTTAGCACTATATATACATATATAATTGTTTATCCAGCGGTGGCAGTGGAGAGGTGATGGGGTGTAGGTGAAGATTAGAAATGAGCAGCATAAACTTGGTTTCATTTCCACGCTGTCTTCGTCCAAAACATTTGTAAACAAAGTTTGGGGTGCAGTCGGGGAGAGGAGAGACACCGAAAGAAGTTCAGTTACGGTGCAATGGGTGCATCCGGTTCTAGTTTTATTTCGATTAGCTGCGCTCATTCATCTGACCTCCACCAGCTGTACGTACATCTTAAAGATGCAGGGTACTCTTTAAGCTAATCCGTTGACAGGATTCCGTTGAAGTTCATGCGCTACACATGATGTTATGTGGAAGTAAACAATCTCGAGTGCACATATATCTTTCTTCTGTGTGATAACCCTTGTAGAGCCTCAACTTCCGGTAAGCTGCAGGCAGTTGCTTGCTCTTGGGAACGCAGGACCTACGCGCGTTGCCTAAGGGCGAGACCTTGCAAGATTTCGCCTGCGAGATCTCTAGCGAGCGAGCGTCTTTAGGCAACATCCAAGAGTCTCGCGCACGAGGCGGAAGTTTTTCGAGCCAGCATGCGGTCATACGAAACCCCGAGCAGCCACGAAACGTCATTGTTTTAGGTCTAAATAAAAGGTTTTAAAGGTATATTTAACATCAGAATGCATTTTCTGAATTATTTGTTGCATAAAATGGCAACAATTGACACCTGAGTACGTACATTTCAAATTTGTGTCAGTACTGTTATCGTCTGCTCGTCTGCCGCGTATACGAAATACCGAACAGCCACGAAAAGTCGTGGTTTTAGGTCTAAATAAAATGTTTTAAAGGTATATCAAGCACCAGAATGCACTTTCTGAATTATCTGATGCATAAAATGCCATAAATCGACACTTGAGTACGTACATTTTATGTCAGTGCTGTTATCGTCTGCTCGTCTGCGGTGTACACGAAATACCGAACAGCCACGAATATATATGTCGAATACCCACGAAAAGTCATGGTTTTAGTTCTAAATAGAAGGTTTTGTGTCAGTACTGAAAACTACTGTTATCGTCTGTTCGTCTGCTGTGTATACGAAATACCGAACAGCCACAAACAGCCACGAAAAGTCATGGTTTTAGGTCTACATAGGTTTTGTCAGCCATCTTTCTCTTGCCGGCGAAGATGCCCTAAAGGCTCCTCGCGAGTCCTTGCAAGGTTTTTCCTGCGAGAGGTGCTGGGCAACACTTAACCATTCTCAACTTTGCTTGTGAGAAACCGCGCTACCAGAATACCTGAGAATTACTAATGTAATTGCATGCGACGTGCCACATGCGGTTTGCTGAGGTGATGGTGCAGCAAATGTTAATACCCTTAATGATCATGACTGATGTCTGGTGGTGGTGGTGGTGGTGGGTGAGGGGGTGGGAAGAACAGGCTATGCATATATTGATATATAAGATACAAGCCAGTCAAGTGGTGATTGAACTCCGTGAGAGCCGTCAGATTTATCTCTGAAAAGTAGGCCAATATAGTGCTCCAAAAAGTTGAGATGTTTGCTTTGTTTCAGACAAAATGACAGCAGCAAAACGAAAAGTCATCTTGGATGTGGATACCGGCGTTGATGACGCACATGCAATAATTTTGGCACTGACAAACCCTTCTATCGATGTTGTAGCCATAACCTGTGCTAACGGAAATCTGAAGATAGATGACGTGGTTGCCAATACTCTTCGGGTTTTGCAAACTTGCAAAAGACTTGATGTGAGTGTTGTGAACTCTGGAGATGAGTACATATTTGAATATAATTGATAGTTTCTGTTTCCTGCCTTTGCATGAGGTATATGAAACTGTATTTCATAAAGTATGTTGGATGTAACGATACAAATTCAAATAGATTATGTGACCAAGGAAGCTTACCGTACCCAAACACGTAGCAAAGAGAGGGCCGAAAGAAGGGAACTTGGCAGATCCTCAAAAAGATCTGCCATCCCTTTCTTTATAACGACGCTAGTCTTCACACAGCTAACCCCCGGTGCACGTGTGCATACAGAGAATCCCTATTAATTCTAATTTTGATGGTAGAGAACTGTGGTACATACATTTATGCAGCAGTAAACTGTGCTTGTTCATCTGTAGATTGGGTGGGTGGGGGAGTGAGCAGGTGCCTGTGTTCAAAGGTGCAGCAAGGTCTCTGCTGGGCAGAGTATCCCCTTACAACAGCTACTCTGGCAATGTCTGGAAGACACCTGTAGACCTGAGCGGACTGCAGAAAGAGCACGCTGCCAATGCACTTGTTTCTTTTGCAAATCAGTATCCAGGTAAATTCGTCGGGGTTGATGTTTGTGAATCAGTATCCAGGTAAATTCGTCGGGGTTGATGTTTGTGAATCAGTATCCAGGTAAATTCGTCGGGGTTGATGTTTGTGAATCAGTATCCAGGTAAATTCGTCATGGTTGATGTTTGTGAATCAGTATCCAGGTAAATTTGTCACTTGTGGTGTTTGTGAATCAGTATCCAGGTAAATTTGTCACTTGTGGTGTTTGTGAATCAGTACTTAGGTAACGTTCTTAGGGGTGGTGTTAATGATGAATTGGCACCAAGTTTAACTCGTGGTGTTGTGAATCAGTATCCAGGTAAACTTGACAGTGGTATTGTCTGTGAAATCCAGGTAAACTTGCAAGTACTGTTTGCTATCATTTTACTTGAATGCTGGTTGACTCAACTTTTGTGTTTGTGCTGTAGACCTAAGACCTAAGTTTTGCTGCTGTTCAGGTGTCAATACTTGATTGCTGAAAAAGTATTATATGATCGCTTGAATGTCTTGACTCTTTTTTTCACCCGCAGGGGAAATCACATTAGTTGCACTGGCCCCCTTAACCAATGTGGCCATGGCTTTGAATCTTGACCCAAATTTTTCCCAGAAACTTCATGACATTATCATTATGGGTGGTAACATAGGAGGTAATATTTATTTTCTGTTTTTGCCACAAAACAAAATAACCAGTGCTTATGCACTAGAACATTCCAGTGTTTATGCATGTATACTGGAATATGCAATTGGTGATGTATTGGAGAAGGGAGGAAAGTTATTCAGCAAAAGATGTTTTAACTTAGCGCTATGCAGTTGTACGTTTGTATGATTTAGATTTTACTTACTGTAAATTGTGAAAGCAGGTGTTGAAGACATGCATTAATGAACAGTGACTGACAGAAAAAAACTTGTGAATTCTTGAAAGTAGGGTTCATTGAAATAATGGCACAAAAACCTATTTGAGGACCATTATCAGTTATTTAAGACTTTAATTGTTTTAAACAATTTTTTCTTGTTTCATTTAGCTCGAGGCAGAGTAAGTCCCTCTGCAGAGTTCAACTTCTTCAGTGACCCTGAGGCTGCCTTTGTTGTTCTTAATACAGCTGCAAGAATTCGCCTGCTGCCATATGAAGTGTGTCTTAAACATCAGTTATCTTGGGTGAGAACAACTTTAAACCAGTGGCAGTTTTTCCTTTTTATTTTCAGTGCTATACTGATGAAACTATAAATATTGGCCATTACATGATAGATAGAGGATAAATGTGGGCCATTGCATGGTAGATATGGAAGGGATATGGAAGGATGGGGGGGGGGGATTACTAACCTACATGCTGAAATACCCAGCAAGCTGATACATTTAACTGCAGTATGATGGTCAGGGCAGAGAGGCAGTTTATTTTTTAAGAGCAGGGCGAATGGAGTCTGCACAATATTTTAATTTAACTACAGGAGAGTCCTTAGCCATTGTTGGAGTGGAACCCTTAAAATAAAAAGATCAATACTGAGAGTCTTTTTTTTCACAGGATTTTGTTGAAATGTGGACTGGTGCAGACAATGAGCTGTCCCATTTTCTGCGAGCTGCCATGGAAGTACCTATACAAACTGCTAAATCAAGCAGTTCCCTTGGCTACCAATCATGTGATGGCTATGCAATGGCAATCTTTATCGATGACAGTGTTGTTAAAGAATCCCAAATGGTGCATGGCACAGTTGAGTTGAATGGTCAATTTACAAGAGGTCAGATGGTTGTAGACTGGAACAGTGCCATGAAAGAGATAGAAAACATATGTGTCATTCTTGAATTAAACCTGACGAAAATAGAAAAGCTCTTCAAGGACATGGTCACAAGAAAGGTTGAAAATTAAAATATGTATGACCCACCTCTCCGTGAAGTTCCCAGAAGCTTATTTGGTAGAATAAGACATGACACATCATAACATACTTTCTGAGATCTAAGTTAGTGCATCTCTTGAAACCTTTTACTATAAAATTAAGTGATTTTTACCATTTAGAAAACAAGCAGACTAACAGTAAATCACTAACAGTACATGTACTAACAGTACATCACTAACAGTATGTGTACTAACAGTACATCACTATGTGTACTAACAATATATCTACTAACAGTTCACCAACAGTACACATACTAACAGTACATCACCAACAGTACAATCAAAATATCGTGTGATGCTCTCCTTGATTTCTTGCTGTGTATAACTCTTTTTTTTTTTTTTTTTACCTTTCTCGTTCAGAGTGTATCTTTCACAGTTTGCTTTTGCACTCCCACATTTAAAACTTGCTTATTGAATGCCCTAATTTAACATGTTTGATTTCAGGAATATTCTGATGAAATGATGTACAGGAATACATGCTTATACAGTGTATATATAGCTTAAGCTTTCAAGGTCATGCCTGGTTTTATAAGAGAAAAAGAAAGGTGTGTATGCATGTGTGTGTGCACATGCATCGTGCACTCATATGTTTTGCGAGCATGTGTATGTGCATATGTAGAGATGCTCAGCATGTTATTTTGTAAATGTTATCTTTTCACAAATGTGTGTCTTATGAATGATAATGGTATGTATACATATCAATAAATTTGAAAGAAGACAATTCACACATTTATTTACTTTTTCTGTGCTGTTACTTGTGTAGAAAGGAAATCCCAGTGAAGACACTGCCCATGGAACACAGTCACATTTATAAAGCAATCATGAGCTTGACTTGCAAACTGCGTAAAGTTGACATGAACACCAAAGTAGTGCAGAAGTGATGTCCAGGTGTTTTAGTGATCAGTCTTGAGCATGCCAAGAGAAGTTTGTGAAATGGGGGCCAGGAAGAATTTCACAACCTAATCATTTGATTTTGGGTCAAAAGTGCCTTGGAAGTGATGATGGAAAAGAGTGGGAAGTTTGTGCTGCAAGCAATAGGGCATTCAGCACTTACAAACATTAGTCTTTACTTATAAGCCATATGGCACCTGCAGGAACACACTTCCTAGGCTTTAGCCAAAGTCCATATGATCTGTGCTGTGAGTCTATGTTTTCTTTGTGTCGAGCATAAACTAACTTATTTACTAATTAGTGCGCTAAAGGAGTTCACACTGAAAAAAATGCTGGGTCCAGATGCAAAATTGTTTCCTATGAGTTCCAGACCTACAAAAGCGCTGCGCAAGCACATCTCGGTTAACTCACGACTTCACAGGTCAAGCCGTAGGCCAATCTTTGGAGATTGATATTTGAGTGGTAAACACATATAGCTTTCAGGGTTATGTCGCAAGTTCGAAATCCATATTAGCTTACATTTTGTGTGTGTGTGTGGGGGG